>JAHQIW010005017.1:0-154865 GCA_019055375.1 Parelaphostrongylus tenuis
GCGGCGTCTACGTATTCTTCAATGTCAATGACTCAGATCGATTGTTTGTCCACTGTTGTTCGCCCTCGTCGTGGGTTTTGTCCTCGTCTTGCAATCTTCGTCAGTGGGCCATCATATGTATGAAGAATCTCACTGAGTAAGTGTCCTAATGTATGGGATGGTTTGTATGCTAATCACCCGCTGTGCTTTGTATTTTCAAATAATCCTCCACTATTTTTACATGGACAGTTCCAATCTGAAGGCTGTATAGATATATGCTATATCGTTTGATGCGCCAGAAAACGAGCTTTCTGATGAGTTCAAAGTCATGCAAAATACTTGTGCAAAATTCATTTTCTTGACAGAGTTTTTTGCGGTAGAATTTTTTTACAACCTACAATGTTTCATCAGTAGAATGTACTATAAAAATCTTTTCACTTAACCATCCAGTATCAAAATCGTAATTTTCTAAGCTATCTAATGATTGAAAACACTAACAAAATAAGAAAAATTGTTCATTAACAGGTAGACCGACTGATGTTGAGTGACATGCAAAATTTTAACGTCAAGCGGAACACGTACCCACATTTCACCTTTTCCGGAGCCGGTTGCGATTGATTGAGCGTGCATCCCTGAGAAGGGTGAAATACGGGTTTGAGTCTTGCCTATCGTCAAAATTTTGCACAACCTCATCATTATCGGGTACATTTGTAACATCATAACATCGTTGAAAACGATCAAATTGAAGGAAGAATTCTGGTAGACAAAAAGTGAGAAAATGTTCCTTTTTGTAAGAAAGTAGTTTCTTCTCAGTTGACCCGAATTTTTTATTGGGGCGTGCGTCAGTCTCCGTAGCCGTCGAATCGGGGAGGCACAAATGACGGTGAAATTATCCCTCACCGTCCGCAAAAGAACATACATACAGTTGTTGCCATTAATATTATTGTACTATCGATAAAACTATCACTATTGTTATTATTATTGTTCTTCATTCCTTAGTCTTAGTACTTCAAATAATTTTCGATGAGCTACCCGCGGCATACTCACTGTTCATCGTCAGACCAGATAATGTATCCGTCGCTGTACTACTGCAGAGTAAACAGCAATGAGGAAATCATAGAAAGTCGTGAAAGTATTAGTGTGGCTCAATATGGTGCACAATGATTCCCATAGTAAAGGATTTCCAAACTGTTCTACAATATTCTTTTAGGGGAATATTATGTGTTATTTTTTGGCGGTTTATAGAAAATCGATGAGGTTCAGTTAATGTCTCTCTAGGGATTATCCATCGATGAAAATATTTGAAAAAGCCTTTAAATTGTTGGATTGTTGAGAACCGTTTATGATGGCGAAGTCATGTGCAACTTACGTACCTCTTAAAAAACACTCAAATTTAATAACCATATTAACGAATGCACACATTGATTCTTCTTCCAAATAAATGCGTATCTAACAATGAAGCTCTTATGTACACTTAATTCGACATTGTTAGCTGCTTATTATGTACTTCACGACTATCAGAAAGTGTTTGACAATGTCGAAACCAATGTAGTTTTACAGCACACTTTGGCCAAGGTGTGGGTCCGTGCTCTCTGATACTCCATCATACTTTTATCGAATTGGACCAAAAAAAAACGAATATTCCATCAAATCCTCATCATACTCACTGGAAAAGCGGATCAACATAGCGATACGACATCTCCAAAGCTGCTCACTGCCAAAACGCAGTGGATATTGAAGGCTTCGGTAGGAACGAAAAGTGCATACGTAATGATGGAATCTTCCTATCAAATCTCTACTTTGTAGATGAAATCGTTTTTTCTAAAATTTCAGTGAACACAGACGCTGTTAGCGAACTCAACGAAGCAGAAAAAGGGTCAGACTACACATAAACAGAGCGAGGACCCAATTAATGAAGAGATCATGGTAGGAATGTGAACAAAATGAAGTGGATGGCTCTAGGGAAAGCCAGAGCCAGGTTTTCCTCGAGAATGTAAGGAGATGTGTCCAACCAATGCTTGAGACCGTATTGTTGTTCAAAAGAGAGACCTTCATAACATAGTAATTTATCGCAGAATGTGTTTGCTGTCCACCGTCTATATACTCTTCACTCGAGTAGTGGTGTGTTGCTGTGATATTCGCCTAAGAAGATTGAAAATAGCACAGAAAATCGACCACAAGCGGGAGTTCAACCTGCGGTTCACCCTCAGCGTAGCATGTGCTACCACTACAGCACCAAGGCCACTTTCTATTTAAAGCCAATATTCTTGAATAAGTATAAGCTGAAGTTATGTGAAGAAGACTATTCGGGAGTCGAAAAAAGGCTGATCGAAACGGTAATGCGTGACTAGGTATTTACATTATTATCTATAACTGTTTCAGTGGCTATTTTCTTTCGTCACCATGCTTTAGCCAAAAATCACTGTGGTGTCGTCAATAAGCGTATGCTTCTCGTTTTCCCAATCAATTTCATTTCTACTACGGTAAGAAAACTGATATTTTCTTAAGTAGTCATGAAGCTTTGACGCTAATGAAGTGAGTGTTGATATATATATATATATATATATATATATATATATATATATATACATCTACATACATATATACATCATATGTTTATTTTATATCGCATATGTATATCTATATACAAGAGCTCATGTGGCGCAGTGGTTAGGGGTGCTGTGACTCACCTGACCGTTCAGTCAAATGGATGGTTCGATCCTGTGCACGAAGCTCATCAAGCCTTGCATCCTTCCGGAGCCGATGAATTGGTAGCAGGCCTATGTGCGAGATCCCAGCGCTGACTTAATACATGGGCAAGCCTACGCAAGTCATTGTAAAAGTCAGATATGCATTCAGTCACCTCAAGCAAAGCTAAAACTTGAACACAAATGCATAGCGTGTTTTAAAGGATAGGTCGAAATCGGGGATTCTCAAAGCTTCTGTGCAATATACATAATGATTCTCATTTATTTTTTGAGATCGTTATTCCAAAAATTATAGATTATTGTGTACATTCGCCGTAGTAATTTAGCGCTTTGGAGAAGGAATCGAAGGTGTGCTAAAAATTTCGCATAACTATCAGGTACTGCGTCATTGATGGCAAGTTTCAACTTTATACAGAACTTTGAGATTATATACGTCGATAGCATATGTAGGCAGTAAATAGTCAGTTAGCGATGTTATTTTCTACAAAGCGTGCTAGACGATTAGAAAAGTATGTATTGAAGATAATGGCCTGTTAAAATAATACTAATTCTATGTGAGTTTAGCAAATTTCTTCCCCTTAGAGTATTCCATAGGTTAGAAGATGTTCAGAGGTATTGTGCTGCTTTAGAGAGAGTTTCATTATCAAAATACGTCTACTTACTAATATTACAAGTAAGGCGATTCCTTCTGATAAGAAATTATAAGTACATTTCCATCATTCACGCTCATGAAGTCAATGGGTAAATTTTGAGGAACATTCATTTCTGAAGAAATACACTCTATAGACGATTCACAAAGCCGCAATCACTTCTGTACACTTGCACAACCATCTCGTAAAGATCGGCTGTATAGTGGCGAAGCCATTGTAAGAAAAGTGCCAGCCTCACATCTCTAAAATTATAGTATTTTCACTGTTTTTTTTTTCGCAGTTTTTTGATGTTTCATCTATACCTGTGCGAATGGAGTGGTGAGCAAGAAGTATGGAGTTAGACGGAAGTCGAACCAGCGTTTCATTCATACCGGAGACACGTGCTACCACTGCACTACCCAGGCACATTTGTTCCACCATTCATTCTTCAACATTTCCATATTATCTGTCAGCCATCAACCCTTAACAAGTATGCGACTATGCGATTTCGTTTTAGAAATTCAGTTGAAATGACAACCACTGTTAGATATAATATTTCATATTTGATTGGAAATGCTTCCTAGATAGTTACAAATCTTATATGACTCTTGCACTTAGAGAATTGTCAGGAGAAAACTTTGTTAATAACAAGACTTAGGAATTCCACCTCGGGTTCAGATGTAATTAACTACTGGTCAACAAATCTATTCCTTCTCGAACAAATTTGTCAAATGTGCACATTCGTGCAAATGTGCAATTGTGTCAAACTCGGTATTAAAGACTTGGAAAAAAATTTGGATTCTCCGTAGAATTTTTTCACGGCTATTCTTTATGGCTATCACTAGCCACGGTGCCAACTCTCCACCATAAAAATGTGCAAGGTATCTTCGAACGAAACTTGTGTTTAGCTACGTTGTATGCCAATCAATATACTCTCAGTCTATCAAAGTAACATAAAGTGAGACAGGGATTTATTTGGCTGATATTAGGACCTCTTCATTTTCTTTGGGGCAGTATTAACCAAGTTTACAATCAACCAGCATCCTCTACATGACATAGGTTTTTCTGTATTGCGTCGGGTTGAATTACTGTTTTAAAAACGCAACTTGAGCGAATCCCGCTAGAAAAAAGATCTTAATAGCTTAAGGCATCGGTTAACATCAGCACTTTTCAAAAGTACATCACCGGACAAAGTAGTTTATTCCAGTTCTTTTTGTCATTCACACAAGTTATGCCTTCATTCTACCTTTCTCCCTACTGCTCAAAGATGTTCCTCCTTTTCGTAATATCGAGGACGATTAGAAAATTTGTGGTCTTGTAGCAATGATTTGGCTGTTATCTTTCTCGAATTCTTTGATAGATTACAAATCACCGCAAGTGGAATTGCCCTTTATTGCCGAAAAGTTACGAATTCTAACGTTTATCTTATTACCAGCGAAGACTGGAACGATACAGTGACAGTGCGATACTATTCGCAAAATGACAAATCTTCTTCCTATTGACATTAGCCCGTGGGTACACTACTTGACGCCACGTGAAAAGCTTTTGCTGAGCACACTTTAAAATTCCGCAAGGCCACAAATAGTTTGAAAAGCAGTGAACCGATAATACTGCGCACACGCGGCGCTGAGATTATGGACGTCGGTGGGCGAAATAACTGGTTAGAGGTGATTAACTTCTAGTTGAGCCTACTGCCAACTGAATTTCAGACCTGACGAGCACGCCATAGAGAACTGATTTCCACTCTGCACCTACAATGTGAGAACTCCAGTCAATATTGTACTGTTCGATGAACGAGAAGTGTTTACGGTGACGTAAAGCACAGGTGTAATAGCCAGTCAAGTTTTTACGAACTGCACATTGCCAAAATATGCAAGGTAATAACACAAGAGACAAATATTCTTTGGTGGGAGGCCTCTACTCTCACAAGCTAAGCAGCAAGAAAGGAAACTTGCAGTTGGATATGCGTCAAAAATCTATAAAAGTAATTTTTATTTCAAAATAGTGGCTGTTCGGAAACATGGGCGAATTTATAGAAATATCCTGTGAAATATGTTGCCTTTCTTGATGATGAACCCCGGAAGCGAAGCGCATTTTTCTCCTCGTTAATAGTGTGCAGTAAGAAGGCCCTTCCACGAACCAAGCTCAGTTCTATAATCTCCTTTTCTAATATTGATTAAAGCAGACTGTGTCGAGGCCTACTCATCTTGCAAAACTATGAAGTCCTTATAAATAAGCTTTCGAATGTTATTCATTAGTAGAAAATGCGATCTGAAATACATATACATATCATTGTCGGGCGAAATTTAGAGTAAGAGAGAACGCATTTTTCCTCAAAGGCCTAGCTTTTGTTTTGAAAACTAAGGATTTTCAGAAAAAGTGGACGCTTTATTCACCAAAGTACGTATATCGAAATTACTTCGATAATAAACAACTGTTTTATAGCGATAAATATACTTGGAAACAAAATTATATTATAGAAAAAAAATTGCTGTGAAGTTGAAACAACGTGCTTGGGAAGCAAGACGTCATGTTTCTTTCGTAATTTTCTTATTTAGCAACTACTAGGTCAGTAGGATGATGATTTATTCAGTACGCATAAAACAGTATAAGTAGTCGTGATGGCTGACGTCTCAATGTTCTCTCCTTCTTTAGAGTGTTGAAGAGTCAATCTGATATGCAACATACTCAGTCAAGCACTTTGGTAACCAAAGCGGAACAGCTTATTTTACATATCGTTTTGTTGCTTTTATGGCTCGCTAGATGCTATGTAGATCAGTATTGCCATGAATGAGGACTGCGCGTTACGGGCTGAGGCCGCGTGTCGCAGATCAAAGAATCGGCCTGAGAAATGGCTTGAAGTCACGCGTAAGGACAAGGCATTTTTCTTCGCGGTTTATCTTGGGATTCCTGGCATAAATCCAAAACGCTTCGGGTGTTTTTTGAGCTGGGGCTTTGTCTCCCTGCGAGGATAGTGATTACGACTTTTGGATCTCTCTTGCTATCTATTCGCATCTTATGCGCTCTTAACGGAGTTCCGGTTGAGTGTTCCCCTATACGTATATGAAGATATCTTGCAATTTTCCACAAATGGAGTTCATCCCATTTGAGGAGATCAAAGAGTATACAACATGAATGACTTAAGGCAGTGAATACGCGTCACGGCCACACAACTGTAAAACAACAACAACAAAAACTGTACTGTGTTTCTCGGATACACTATACATGCCTCCTACAGGGAATGAGATTTGAATCCCAATGATTTATTGCCCAACAAGATTCAAAGGTTGGTGGTAATACAAAGTTTTTTCGAAAGTTTTAGCACTAGAAAAATAAACACTAAATTTATTAAAACGGAAGTGATTAAAGTTGCTTAGCAACCACTGTTCAAAGTATGCGCATCAGCCTGAACACATTTCTGCCATCTCTTAGGCAGCAAATCAATATACGCGCTCATAGACTCCTCATCCTTGGAATCGTAGAAAGTTGTTAGCCCTTTGCCCAACTTATTGATGCTTCGGAACTTTCTTGCTCAGAAGTGCACCAGGGCCGATACAGATGATAGTCAGACGGTGACAAGCCATGACTCTAAGGCGCATGAATCTAGCAACTCCCAACCCAGTTCGGTCAACTTCCTGTTTGTCAATTTGGCGACGTGCGCCTTAGTTGTCCTGAAGCAGAATGAGATTGCGGAGACGTAAACGTGACAGGGTCCGACTGCAGCGGCCCCACTGCTCACAGTAGCGCTTCGTGTTGATCATCTGTTGTTAACAATGTGTTATGTTATCGCAGTGCTGTTGTTGCTAGTGTTGTTGAGTTATTTTAATTAATTCTTGTCATGAATTTGGTGTTTTATTGCTCTAGTACCAGATGTTATGAGAAAACATAATAGATGGAAAAACTGAACAATACTCAGTATTGTATAAGCAAAACCGTAGCAGATTTGTCGTGCAAATGGACGTCTTTTGAAAGTGGCCGTTGTTTCCATGTGCCAGAATAATATCCATACAATTTCCCATTAAGACCATGCCACTCGATACTGTTCGAAGTAGTTCACGCCCTCCTCTTTCGTCTGGAAATGAGCACTCAGAAGGGCTTTAGACCTCGTGGGCACAACTCTTTTATTCATTGAATGGTCTGGAATTCTGATTAGAGGACGCATGCGGTTATACATGCGTTTGCTTCCAACTACTTCATTGCTTCGCTGGCTTGCTCTATCGAACATTGAGTGCGTTAGCATACCTCATTTATGTTTTTCTATGCAATCGCAGTCCATGCAGTGGTCTGATTCGCATGATGATCTCCACGGTGGGTTTCCTTCATTCATTAACCTTTGCTATTTCGTAGTAGAGATGTCAAACGTGAGCCACAGGCACGTTTGCCTATTGACCTGTAGCGCAAAAAATTCTTACATTCCCCAAGAGTCTACTCCTCCAATTAGTTTCATCTATATCTTCGATTCCCATTTGAAAAAAAAAGCCTCATTTATTTTCCGTTATCCATATGCACTCTTCTAAGTCATCAAAATATGTATATTTCGAAGATTACAGCTGCGTATTTCGCTCAGATGTTGCGAGTGTCAGTTAGATTTCAGAGGAGATCGTTCTGTTGCCTAATGATTTCTTGAATCCGTTGGGTATCACGTCACGTCTCTGCTGCAGGACAGAGTTGTGAGAGATGTCGAATTGAAAGGATGAGCGCGTAGCTTTGGATCAGTGAGTTGTTAGGAGACTTCCCTGAAGTACACTCATAAGGTCCATGTGAGATTAACGTATCAGTGTGGTATTGCCGCATACTGCTTTCCATATAAGTAAATGTCGAAGATGCACGTGCAAAACGGTTTCTATCACTGGATCCACTAATTTCAATTTTTTCATCTCCACACCATCGATTTTCACAAGTCGGAAGGTGTTGTAATTTATGTGTAGCTTTAGCATTTTCTGCTTCGTTCAGTCCAATAAACATCTTTCAAGCTTCACTGGCTTTTTGAAAATCTGAAGATTTGTCTGAAAGTAACTAATTAAAAAGAATTTCCGACTAATGATAATGACCTGTTCATGTTGAAATGACGCCTTTCAAAGTCGCTGCAGAGTGTCGTATAAGAAGGTCTGAAAATAGTGTCGCCCTTTCAGAAGTTTTCATATTGGAAATATAAATCGTCGACGAAAGGGCTTATTCTGCATTTCCGGAGCGACGAATCTCATGGTTTTATAGAAGAGAATTCGACCGTCAATAAGCGAGCTAGAAGCGCATTTCTTTGAATACTATCAAGCGCATTCTCTCAGTGGGCACTGATTAGAATAAGATGCTAAAGGCATTCCAAACAGATTTTCATAATTAAGCTTTGACACTATAAAACAGCATCCCTGTGAGAATTTGGCTAATTGAAACGCAATCAAAGTCTTTGACACGTAATGGAACAATTGTCCTGATGTTTTTCGATGCCTGCAAATAATCCCTCTTGCCTCTGTTCCAAATTGGACGTAGTGCTCTTGATAAGAACACATCTTCTTTCTTGAGTGCGAACATGAAAATGCATGTTGGAAAGAACGTCTACGTCATTGCTCAAAATTAACTCTTTTTTTGTCGCTGGTTTTGTAAGTCATTCATAAAAGACTTCCTTTAGCTGATTTGGGCTATTCACCTTGGTATAATTTTACACTTCGACCAAAGTGTGTGTTTTTTTCCTAGAAATATCTTAGCGGTAGTGGAGATGCAACGCAATCCTTTATCAAAGGCCTGAATTCTATTCTGAGCATCTTTTAACTCTTTCAACAGTTCACATCGACAAAGGTTTGTTAAGTTTACTGTTGTAGAAGAATACAGAGTCGGTTAGATTGTCTTCCTCGATCAGTATGTCATTCATTCTCTTTTCGATCATAAGATTTTTGTCCAACAGACAAAAAGAATCATTACACATGGTGATAGAGCTAACAATAGAATAAGTCGAAGGAAATGTCGAGCAAACACCATCTCGCACTTCCGAAAATGTCGAAGTCTTCGTATCGCTTGCTGATTTCCATGCGTTATCGAGCATTCTTTTCCCAGGGAAGTTGATGCAAGAGGTGTGCTGCGCATGAAAGTTCTTCAAGTCGAGTTCCATTCCATCTCCTATACCAAACTTTCATATATGTGGACCCTGCTGTCAGTCTTTTGTTAAGTGGATCTGTATACAAGTTTGCAGCTAGGCTTCGCGTTGCAAGCGACTTTCTCCAATTGATAACACACCATTGCTTTATAGTGAGCAGCTGAACCGACTAATGAGAAGCAACTTCTTACTTATATGACGCGTGTCTTTGAGATGGAGCATATTAAGTCAAGAATAATCATTTCTTACGATTTAGTCAAAGAATGCTGGAAAAGAAAAATATGACGAGTATTCACAGGATGCGGCTCAAACAACTTTTTGCTTTTTCAACGTTTTCTAGTGTACATCGCAGTGTAACTATGACGAAAGCATCATGTTCTTTGATTAGTCGTCAACATAATCAAATTGAACACGAGTGTATGTGGCGCAGTGATTAGAGGTGCTCAGCGTCGCCCACGAGGTCAATGGTTCGTTCTCGCGATCGTGGCTCACCAAGCCATCCATCCCCCCAAGCTCGCTAAATTGGTGCGAGATTGGTCTAAGACTTGTCTCTGAGGATAAGCAGCACTGATTCGGCTCACCGCGAGTCATTGTAAAGGCCAGATATCCATCTAATTACCTTAAACGAAGTTAGAAACTGAAGACGAATGCATGACGACCTTCAGAAATTGATCAACGCTGAGAGCTTTATCCTTATCTTTTAATTGGGAAACTAAATATCGCTCGAGATCGATGTAGTAAGGTGAACATCAGCTTGTCCGCGCACCCTTCATACTAACGACACCAACTAAATCGAAAATGAAAACTCAAAGTTATAAACAGAATTACATTGAATTTTAGGTGGTTCCCCTCGAATCCAATAATACTGTTCGATCGTTGCAATGCATCTACATGGTGTTGACGAAAACCTGGAGTTACTATCATTTTGCAATAACCAGGCGGCAAAAATTTTACGTAACTAGAAAAATTTATATGGCAGCAAATCAAAGTTCTTCAGCGAGATTTTTGAAAATCAATCGAATGAAGGCAAATAGATCCTTTCATTATTATTTGAGCCAACATGTCATGTGGTCTGGTAAGGGCTCTTGTACAGCCCGAGACACGTGTTTCGTCCTTACAGACTCATCAGCCGGGCAGAACCCGTCGTCTGTCGATCTTTTCATAGTCAGTTCTCTCGGAGCGTCACACTCCTTATATATAGTTATCGACGACCTACGCTTTACACTCTATGTCAGGTGAAACATTCACCTAACACAGAGTGTTTTCGCACTCGATTGCTAGCTGGCTGGTATTTTTATCATATTATACCTTTCCTTCGAGTGCTTTATTAAGTTGTACAGCCCGAGACACGTGCTGTGCAAGAGCCCTTACCAGACCACATGACATGTTGGCTCAAATAATAATGAAAGGATCTATTGAAATTTGAGCGTGGTCTTAATAAAGCACTCGAAGGAAAGGTATAATATGAAGGCAAATACTAGTACCTTTCCATTATCCGCCCCAGTTTGATTTCTTATAAAAACGTTCTTTGGTTGTTTTCCAAGTCTGAGTAGTCATACTTCAGCTAAAATCTCAAGAATTTTAGGAATGTATTTTTTGTAAAATGGTCTTTTTGGTGTGCTGTAACAGTAGAAATAAAATTACGTTTTGCATTCAACATTTTTCCTTAAACAAAGCTTTTCTTTAAACTTTTAATACCCATTCGGTATCACAGATTTTGATATTTGTAATAAATGTGCGTGACTTCTAAAAAGGATTTCCCATTGCGCTGCAGCAGCCGGAAGAAGATTAAATTTTGCAGCTTTAGCATCAGAAAAGCGCGGTAACTTACTGGCAATGTTGCGAATTCCTATCCACATACCGGCACAGCGCGGTGGTATGGTGCCAATTTCGCGCTGCGCGAGCAGCGCAATAAGAAGCTTCGTTCAAAAACAGCATCATTGGAACTGATGAGATTTACGCTATCGAATGGTAGCTGATTTCCTGAAGAAAAGTTTTGCTCAGAGAAAATATTTTATTGAGCAACATAAAACATAAAAATATTTGAATGAGTAACATTTTTTATTACAGCGTGATAAAAGAACTATTTGAAATATACCTAAGAGAACTGAGTGGTGAGCAAGAACAAGGCCCCAGGCAGGAATCGAACCCGCGTTGTAGTCACACCGAGGACGATTTTAAAATTGAAGTATATCTTTTGATAGTTGGTAAAATTTTAAAAAAGGCGCATTTTCTCAAGGGATTGAAAAAAGGTGCGGTTAGTGCAGTTTTGCAAAACTTAACCTTCTTTTGGCTGCTACAGCGCACTTAAACTCTTTTTAAAAAATTTAATACATCATTGGAAACGTCGAGGTTCAAGTTATCGATAGCAGCTGAAATTGTAAAGAAAAAGCTCTGTTCTGAGAAAGTATTTGAATGAGAAGCATATTTTGCTGTTGCAGCTCAATAGTAAAGTCATTTTGAAGAAAACACACTATTGAAATCTCCAATATTTGAGCTATGAGATGCTTTTCAAAACTTGAAAAAAATCGAAACGCGCGTTTCCCTCAGGAATTCGGAAAAAAATGCGAATAATAGAAATATTTTAAATTTGCGAACTCAGTCTTCTTTTGGCTGCTACACGTAGTAAAAATTTTCTACAAGAAACCAATTACATCCTCTGAAATTGCCAAGATTCAAGTAATTGAATGTTTGTTAAAGTTCAAAGGAAAAGCTTTGTTCACCGAGAAATATATGAATGAGGAACATAATTTCATTTTAGCTGTGACGACGCACTATAGCGCCCATTTTAGAAATAAATACATCTTTAAATTTTCTTGAACTATCGAACAATTTTTTAGACTTAAAAACTAGAAAAATTTTTTTTTTATCTGAGAGGTCTAACTGGTGGCGGAGAATGGAAAAGTACTCAAGAACTTTATGATTGTCTACAAAATGATTGTTGATAATTTGTGTCGTGTGTGTGTGTGTGTGTATGTATGTATGTATGTTCTTGTATGTATATATGTGTATGTACGTATGAGTGTGTGTGGTGTGTGTGGGTGTGTGTGTGGTGTGTGTGTGTGTGTGTGTGTGTGTGTGTGTGTGTGTGTGTGTGTGTGTGTGTGTGTGTGGTGGTGGGTGTGTGGTGTGTGTGATGTGTAGGTGTATATTTATATCAAATTACCACTGGCTCAAATTTCGAAAATATGTATGAGCAACGATGAATTGAAAAGCAACGCAAAACCTATCTCATGAATTGTACATGACTCACATTTAGTGGACCATTGTTTAGCAGCCATATTAACTTTGTTGTTGTAATAATATATAACAAATGATGTTGTGGTGGAGAGCAGAGCTGTGCTGATGTCAAAGATGAAACCAAAGGTCTTTGTAAGAATCAGCACGAAATGTATATCGCTGAAGTACAAAAATTTTTCTCATTTCGTAGCATCACTGCACCAAATATTTTTTGACAGACGAATATATCTGGTGAGGTTTTTTTTAGACGGAGTGCAAACATGAGTCTTCACATTTTTTGAGTCGACGTCCTAAATTCCTCATTTTCTTAATGATTATGTTATGCAATTCATCATTGTAGCATGAAGTCCGAAACAAGTTAGGTTTTGTCTAATGAACGAAACTCACAGAAAATATGTGAGAACAATGAGAGAGGTTCAGCCAAAGAGAATCTGGGTTGAGAAGATGGTCATGAATCGAAATAACCACTTGGCCGTTTCCACGTTGTCTCTGATCTACAAGCAAGGAGTGACGGCGCGTGAAACCATGCACTTAACTATTACCATGATCTTTCCTATTAAGGTGTATGTTAGGAAAACAACAACAACGACATACAACTGCCCGAACACTAGCGGAAATTATCGATCATAGCAATCTCTGCAGCAGGTATAAGCAGAAGATGCTGATTATGCTGCATGGGAACGAACGTAGTCGTACCAGGAGTTGAAGTAGGAAACTCTGCTGGCCTTACTTCTACTACTGTTCATAAGTAACGTGCTTCTTCAGATCCATGCAACTCCTTTCTCATGAAGGCATTTTTCACAATAAGTTAGAAGAGAGTTACACAAGTTGCACATTCTATAAAAGGTGCCGCTAGTCCTAGAGAATAAGAGGATTATATATGTATGACAAACAATGTTCAAGGTTGTAAGCATACACAATAATTCCAAAAAAGAATGCTTTAAGCTCAAAAACGAGGTTGTTAAGCCAGGGTCACACACCGGTGTTTCGGAGGTTCGTCCTCCTCGTCAGTGACCCCCGCTCCACATTCAGCACTGCATTGAAGCAAGGAGGGAGGCGTGTGTGGTGGACGAACCTCCGAAACACCGGTGTATGACCCTGGCGTAACAACCGCGTTTTTGAGCTTAAAGCATTCTTTTTTGGAATTATTGTGAATGTTTTTTTTTGGGGTTCTAAAAACAGTCGATCTTTTGATTTAGTTTTGATCTAACAGCAAAAATCCATCGACTGAGGGGTGGTGATGGACCAGTGTCATTGTACACTGTTCCATCACCACATACGCCTCCCTCCTTGCTTCAATGCAGGGCTGAATGGGGGGCAGGGGTCACTGACGAGGAGGACGAACCTCCGAAACACCGGTGTGTGACCCTGGCTTAACAACCTCGTTTTTGAGCTTAAAGCATTCTTTTTTGGAATTATTGTGAATGTTTTTTTTTCGGGGTTCTAAAAACAGTCGATCTTTTGATTTAGTTGTAAGCAGAATAAAGACTTTCAGTGGTTATAGGCGATGAAGTGGTGATATATTCCTGCATTTACAGTTGAAAACAATGGTCATAACGCGGCAATGGCTTTGAGACGCAACTAATTGGCTGCCAAATATTGTATTTCCTCCAAACGCGAGATGATAGGTAATTTTTGGTGCTTGACAAAGTTACTTTCGCAGTGTCAGCAGTTCTTACGTTAATTTAGTCATATTAGGTTGGCATTTGATTAGACAACTCTCTCTTCAGAAATGTGAGGCTGTCAACCTCCATTGGACCGATTGAGTTAGTTGATTTATAAGTGCAAGATTAGTTGCATCTTAAAGGAAGTGTTTTGTGAGAAATATGTCTCATCAAATGCAATTGCTCTTGCAAATTTTGCGAATTAGCTTCGTGCGTGAAAAAGTGGAGAAGTGCTTTTCATGGTAATCGGGACGGAGGTCCTATTTGTAACGGTTCAGTTGGAAGGCGAATCCCGTTTTAAGGCAATTTGATATCTGTTACACCATCTACCTTGAGTAACTAATCGAAGACAAGAAGTTCGTTGGAGTTACATACACATTGTTCTTATCTTCCATTGCCAGCACATTTTTCTAGAGTCGTCTAAGATGGATCGTAGACAACAACATGCTTAGAACTGTTTACTGCGTAGATAATCTATGTTAGCAAATATTGTTGGAATTTTCCATAGAGAAAGAGTTTGAGTGGTTCATTACCTGATAGTTGTGCGAAATTTGTAGTACACCTCGATTATTTTTCCATAACGCTAAGTTACTTCGGCGAATATATACGATAATCTGGAATCATTGGTGTATCAATGAAACTACATCAAAGAACGAACGAGAATATGTATGCACATACCATTCAATTTAACATCAAAAGGTAATGGTATGTAAAAAAAATTATCGACTTTCTCACCATAGTAGAAACGAGATAGATTAGGAAAAACGAAAGGCATACGCTTATTGACGACACCGCAGTAAACCGTGGTAATAGCATCAGAAAAAAAGAGAATAGCCACTAAAACACTATTATTTAGCAATTTAGACAGTGAACCCACAGCAATACCACTTCATTTAAAAATGCTAAGAGATTGGCGAATTCAGCTCCAGGCGGGAATTGAAACCGCATCTCACCCTTACTGGACGGGAAGCTACGCAGTGCTAACTATGGTGGTTCCTTTTCGAAAAAAGAGTGGTCGCAAAGCGGTTTCCTCCATAGTGTGTTAGGAGCTGCCCAACATTCTTCAATGAATATTTAAATCACTTCTATTAAATCGCCATTAAATCACTGCTGAAATAGGATATGATTTGTACGAACAATATTATACATATTCATACATATTATACATATTCAATCGGTGTCTGCTTAACTGGATTTGAAGCCGATATCTGCTTGCACAGCCAAACCCATCAAGGAGTGGCTGCGGATAGCTGCGATAATTTACGTCGAAGGAAGAGTGGTAGCAAAACGGTGGCTTCGGTGGTGTAGTGGCAGCCCGAACTCCCGGTAAAGGTGAAACATAAGTTCAACTTCCGCCTGAAGTCGTGCCATGCTCACCCCTCAACATTCTTACATGGGTATTTGTGACATCATACCGCTGCTAGAGCAGTAAGAGTTTATGCAGATTAATGCCGATTCAGCCATAAATATGCGGATATTTTTGTAAAGAAATGTGATTTGAGTGCTTTGCTGGCTTCCAGATATTTTTCTATCCATGTTCACTTCTGCAGTTGTTCTAAACACATTCGTCTGCTTACATAGATGTCGCTCAGAATCAGCAGTAACTGTTAGTTTTATCTTACGTATTGAGCCTTCTATAAAGGGTGACATGGCACTTATACAATACTAGACAGCTGTTTTGCCTTCTCAGGCTCATCAGTAACATAGTGTCTTTCGATTCAGCCAATCTTTTGCAAGGGGACATACCTCTACTTATAAAGCGATCGATACCCAATTTTCAAAACTCTTCGGTAGCACGGTACCTTTAGAATCAGCCGATCTTTCTCGGGGGGGAGGGGATATATCTCTTACCTGTGACCCTGAAAAGACGAAACTGCTGCCTAATACTGTATAAGCGTCATACCAGACCTCATAAAAGGCTTGAAACATTTTATCAGATTGTCAGATTATTATTATTTTAACCGAGAATTAAGTCAACATTGAAAGTAAAGTTTGATTTACTATACATGCCATAAACGTCCGAGTGCGGCCACTACAGCGCCGAAGGATTTTGTCACTAGACATGCGGCAACTTAATAATTCACTATCGTCTCCTTCATAATTAGAGGATATCATTTCTGCACAAGATCGGATAAACCGAAAGACACTGTGTTACTGATGAGCCTGGAAAGGCAAAATATCCCATACGAGATAAGTGCCATACCAGACCTCATAAAAAACTCATCATGTCAATAGATTATTAGATAGTCAAAAACACAATTATTTTCATGATGCATAATAAACTCAATAAAACGAGAGAATACTGACCATACAGGCTATCAAAATCAACATCAGTACAACGTATTTTTCCTTCTCATACGTTCTTGACCTTATAACAGCCAATAGTCGTTCAAAAGCCAATAGAAGTGGATGAAAGCCAACTGGAAATTTAAATTCGTATAAATAAAAAGCTATATCAAAATATTCGGTATCCTAAGACGAAGCTTGCTTTTTTGGATGTAAATGCTATTTTTGAGCGGAATATTAAGTGTCACGGTGACCAAGGATTTTTCTGGCGATCAAGCCGTTACGTAGCACGAATGTTCAACCTCTCAAAATGGAGACTCAAACTGCACCACACTCTTACTGCACTAAGACTGGAAATTTTCTGACCCGATTATCTTAGGGCTCAACGAAAAATTCGTTCCAACTAGCACTCAGTGGCCGTTATAGTGGAGACAACTATCCCACATCCCAAACAACAGCCACACTCAAACGCGAACAGCTCGATGACATTCGGGGATGACGGGAGCGAGAAAAAGTTTGAAAGGAAAAAATGGTGGAATCTGCACTGTAAGTGTTGATTCGGGTTGCGTAGGACAAAGAGGATAGCAACACTGAATTAATTTTGAATAAACGTAGCCGCAATAAACACAAGTGCTGCATACCTGCATACACTGCTCCGTAGCGAAACATTGTCAATAAGTCTCTAGCGTCAGGAACTAATAATTCTAACGGAAAACAGAGTATTCGAATGACTGCGATCATTCTAATCACTGATGTAATCAAGCACGATATCAAGAGACTGCTGATGACAATCATTAGATTTGTATGTAATGATTGTATTCTAGATAATATGATGACGAATAGAATAGCAACAAAAATTCCATGGATTTGAACCACGATTTCAATATATTTGAATATGATGTTGACGGTGCTTACCGTCGAGTATGGCATTGAACGAAGGAATTCCATGAGTTCTAAACAGAAAAAGTTTATAAAGGATTAGATTCCTTATTATACGTTGGCCAAAATAGTGGATCTGACTAACGAGACTATCTTAACATTTGACGGTTGTAATCAAAACACTGACGATAAATACAGTTAAGAATCAAAGAGCAGATGAAGAAATTCACACAGAGCGCCATATTGATTTGGTAGCTTCTTATTGTAGGCATTATAATGAATAAAGTTGGCTTCAAAGTTCTGCTAAGATATTAGTTTTCTCTTAAATACTCTGTGCAGTAACTAGTAGTAACATGCTGTTCCAAAATTAACAAGAATCATTGTTTATAATGACCAATCGTGAGAAAAATCACCTAAGACAAACAAAACACAAAAAAAACAGTGCAAAACAAATGAAAACTGTGTTCAAAGAAAATACTCGCGTTATATAGCAAGGAGCTAAAATCGCTTTACCAGCTACATGAGAGAAACTCGAATTGGGTAACCCCAACCAACCTGTTATGTGGCAGAAAAATAAGGACTGTAATCGTAGATCGCACGTCTGAGACGAGACACAAATCGTCCCACATTATAAGGATTGGACCTCTCAAAAGGTTACTCAACCTCTACTTCAGCCAGAAATCTTTTGTGTGCATACCTACAAGACTCAGTGTGATAGCTATTGATGGCACTCAGCGCGGTGAGTGCTAACGTCTTAATTATTTACCGATTGGATGAATTCTCGCTGAAATTCTCAATGTAAGCTACTGAGACGCCTTCTTTCTTTTCTTAGTATGATGTATTCGGCAATCAAATTTTCACAGCAAAGGTTGTGAATACTGCGAGTGATTTTGGTAACATCTCCTTTTTTCAGTTATAGTTTTTCACGAGGGTGTTACGAAAGGCTACATTCGATTACCACTGCAATATCTCCTCTTTCGAAATCGGTCCTCTTGCTATGGGTGTTCATAGCTCTTCGACTCAAATTATGTGTAATGGAGCACCGATCGAACGAAGTAACTTTGTTCGGCCATGCTCGTCTACACAGGAAAGAAGTTGATGGTGTTGAGTGTCCCTTAATAAAGTAGCATTTTGATGCACATTCTACTGCACACCAGTCGGTTTCAGATTCTTTGCATAGAACAATAAAAGATTATTGAAACCACGGCAGGATCACTTAGTATTTGTCTCATTCATCGGTACATCTACAAAAGATTGCGAAAATCCTTAATCAGCTCCCATTTAGATGTGCTCGTCTTTGTCAGAGTTGGTGGTCTGAGTCAAGCATACACAATCGCTGCTTCTTGTTTTGTAGGTTTACCAGGTCACTCACATCTTCGAGTCAGTATTAATCATTTTGTAGTGAATGCCATCACTTGCAGCAAATTCAGTTAGTATTTGCAATTTTTTTGTCCATAGGATAAAAGTCATTTTGCTCTTCTTTCAACGTATTGTTTATTTCTCTGACACTCCTCGAAAAAGTAGAATTTTACCACTAATGAGTATTTTTATATTGCACCTGTCTAGCCGCATCAGTTCGCGCTTCGATTTTGCGGTAAGCAGTCTTTGTAAAGCAGTGCTCCTTGTTTGAGTTCTCTTGTATGAGCATGGTAGGGGTTGATGAGTAGATAGTATTTCTGAGAGCTCTTCCGACAACGATCACTTGAAGCTCATTGGTGAGAAGAGGTCTCTTCATTTGTTGATGAAGGCCGACACTATTAAATTCACTTTGATGCTGTCAACTACGTTATAGTGATTGGCAAACGTCAAAGGAAGCGGGAAGTTGTACTGTACACAAATTTTTATAACATCTAACACGATTAGGATTACTCCACTAGACTGATATTGTCAAAATGCTGTTGTTCAAGTGGTTCTACTTAGCTCAAAAGTTTTGATATGCGCAGCAGTGTATTTACTGTAAAAGGCTTGTAAAGTATACTAGATAAACACGGTAGGCAGTAGTTGCGAACATGCCTTTAGTCACACTTCTTTGATAGAAGGGCATTCACAACGTCCACCATTGATTCAGATTTTTTTTCCTTCAAATATAAATTGTCATATGCTATTTAAAAGCATATGTAAATTCTGACCTTTGTGTTGAAAAAAGAATTGATAGAATCACATTTTCTTGCTGTCCTAACATTGTGTCGTCTATAGTAATGCACCAACCTCCTAATGGCTCAAAACATTCGCTCTGGAACCATGGAAAGAACTAACTTGGCCGGCATTCAGCGACGTTCATAAAATGAGGGAAACTCTCAAATGCAAGTTAGATTTCTAGGAAAAAAAGCGGTACTTGTAACTAGTGGATGCGAAGAGAGAAATCGAACGCAAGTATAGGAGTCTGCAGGGCATATGTGAAGACGAATCATGCAGAAGATAAGCAAAGTTTTTTCAACAATGAAACTGAAACGTATGATAAAAGAGTAAAAGTGAAAGTTCAACAAAGATGAAGCTAGTTAGTATTGCTCTTGACGATAGCGTAATTCTTACCGTAGTAGCAACTGCATAGATTACCAATTTCCAGTAGACAACGAACAATGATGAAATGGCGGTATTTTGTGGTAAACAAAGCAGATCAACAAACAGTGCACAGAAGTGGGGAAAAAAATATTACGTTTTGTGATGCAACTTCATTTTCTCCATCTATGAATGAATGTTTGCAAAGAAAAGTAGAAATGTTTGCAAAGAAAAGTAGAATCAAATCCTTCCTATGGTATCTACCTATTATTATCAATCATTTCAACACTTTCGACTCAAAAAGAAACGTACTAGACATCAAATCGAAAGCAAGAACTGTTTCACGTTAATCTCTATCTACAGTCGTGCCAATTTGTCAAATACTTCATTATAGAGAGTGGTACTTGTCTGTTAGACGAAGAATAAAGAATATTCGACTCCATTTGCTGGACAAGAACTTTCATAAGAGGGTTAGTAATTATTCGAAACTTTAAATCTCTGGCTAAAGCGTTACGTGACTCTCAAAAAATATCTATTATAATGTTCCAATGAATGAAAAGCATTTATGTTTCTATGCGCATTTTTCTCGTTAGACAAAGTTCTTTATTTGAGATAGTAGCAATCATTCGATAGCCTAAGATTTTTGCAATTCTAGCGCTGTGCTTATTCTCTAGAAAGACCGTTCCTGTGCAGTGCAGCATGGAAAATAAGATTGATTCGCATATGCGAAAATATGTTTTTCGGCTAAATCCATGGTGGGGTGGGGTGTGGGGTGAAAAGGATGTGGCCGTTCTAACATGGCCATCAATCAATTGGCGCTTTCGCGGATGGCATAAAAGTGCGATTTTTGACATTTATTAGAAATTATTTCTTCGCTTCGAAAGAAACTTCGGATCAAATGTCTGTATCTAATGATTTTCTCTACACATTCATGTGCTTTTCGTGCTTTCAGAAAGTAATGGTTGAGTTGCGAGACTGATATGAAACACAATTTTATTAATTTGATAGTTAATAGTTTTATTAATTTAAAATTTACAGCGTCATACAGTCGGCCTTTTCGAAAAACTGGCCTTAATATTCCCATGAAAAGTTCTTGTCCAGCGAGTGGGGTCAAATATTTCTTTGTTGCCGTCCAAGGTTTGGGAAAAAGTTCTGAGAAAATGCTTGTAAAACATTTATTTATGCACCTATTACACCAGAATAAAGACAAGACTGATAGTCAAAGTACTCGTTTTCAACTTCAAGCACTTTCTACCACTTCTCTAGCAAAAGATCGGTTCCGCGAGCACCTTTGCCCCAAAACAGATTGATGCGTACACTTGCCACCGTTGCATTTGAACCCAACAGCAATTTGTGCATCATCAACAACCTAATGCTAGCTTGTTAACTCCGCCTTGTAATAAGTAGATAAATTATGCACCAATCAACGCGCGAAAAGACGAGCTTCTAAACAAGCCCAAAAACACAAAAAATGGCGGACACTCAAAAAGTTACATGCATTTTCTCAGAACTTTTTCCGCAACCTATTGACAGAAAAGATCGAGAAAAAATGCTGCATAAATAGATGAACTTATTCAATTTAAGGAATATTACGTTTAATGGATCAAGACTTATAACGATAGGCAAAAGCGCTCATAACAAATTCTCAGAATTGCCCCCTTTGGTCTCTATAGATTTGCGAAGTCGCTTGTGAAAATTTCTAACAATGCTCGCGCACGTTTCCACCGTAATTTCGTCCCAAGCGCGTGTCAAAGCCGTTTTAAGCATGCCCACGGTAGTGTTGTGCGTAACTGAGACTTCTTCCTCTAGTGCGAATCACATGAAGTAATCCACTATGTTGAAATTCGGCAAGTTTGACGGCCAAATATCCTTTCCGCAAAGCTTGGAAACTGCTCCGGCAATCGTTGAGTTGGCCGAATGAGCAATAATTCAAACCTAATAGAGCATAAATTCGCCGGTGCCAAAGTATTGAATGCTGAGGCTCCAGTACGCTCCGTAAAGCCTATTAAAGAGAGCTGACAGCATTGATTTTGATGTTTCCGTTGATGAAGACCAGCGGCGTGTCTCAGGTACCGCAAATGTCGAATTAAACCATCACAGAGGGCGGGAGATGATTGCTGCCCATGATTTTTGCTATAGCGGCTTCTGTTGACTCTTCTTGAGAAGTTGACGGTAATTCTGGAGATTGTGGAGTGGTTTGGCCAAAATCTTCTTTTCCGGTGGAAACGTGTGCATGTGCGAGCATCGTTGGAAATTTTCGCACACGACTTGGTAAATTTATAGAGGCCTAAGGAAGCATTTTTGAGAATTTGTTTCAAACCTTTTTGTTCATTGTTATAATTGCTGATTTAAGTCAGTTTTTTCAAATATTCGAGCAGTAAAAAATACTTCATAAACAAATGAATTCATTTGTTTATGAAGTATTCTTCACTGCTCGAATATTTGAAAAAACTGACAGAACTTTTTATGCACCCTATATCAACTTAATTACAACAAATGGTGACTTGAAGGCCACAATGAGCAGTTTAAATCTTCGAAAGAAGGCCACAATGATCAGCTGAAATCTTCGAAATAAGTGGATAAAGCAGCTCTATCTATAATTAAAGATTGAGCTCGGGTCAGAATTATTGTGCGACTCTGATGATATGATCATGTAATAGCACGAGAAGCTATAAACTTGTCTAACTAATCTCTGTTTCTAGCCTTCGCCTAGGAGGTCTGTTATCACCATTTTCTACTCATTAATTCTATGGAATTGATGAAAACGAAGTTATTACGAAGTCCATTTAATCGACCGTGTATTGAGGTGATATGGTCTTATAATAAACCCGATAACGTGGGGTGCTGTGCAAAAACATTATGGTTATATTAGAAGTTATTACGCTCCATAGTGCGTTGTAGAAAGCATTAGGCAATGGGCAGTCCTTCCAAAATTTTGTCATTCTAAAATCGAACGCAAGAAGAGAGATAAAGGCGAAAATGAATACTAGGCAGCACAATTTGAATAGGAAAGCGATTTTGAAACCATTTGTTTGAATCTTCGCTACATCGCGTTCCACGAAAATTCATTTCTTGACCAAATAAAACTTTGATATTGCTCACAAAAGTCGTTTAGAAAGTAAGTAAGTTAAGTGGAAGTCAGTTACATTCTCACCAACCATCTTCATGTTGGTTACCTCACTGTTGTCACTCTCCTTCTTATCGAAACCAGGTGATAAGAACAATTTGGATATTCTTCTACTATTACCAGTACATGAACTCAATGACTATTTGACGACTACGACGCTCCACAAGACTCAAAAATTTCACAATGTGCATGCTTCATTTCTAGACAATTTCGGAAGGCACCCATTTTCAGGCAACAAATGTAAGAGTTGAGCAGAAAATTCTTTTAATCTGTGTTTTCAATACAGTACGATTTTCCACAGCCTTATGCTAAACATCATATCAATACAGGATTAGAAAGTATCGAAACTAGAGTGATGGGAAAGTTATCCTCTAAAACGAATTAGAATCATACCTTGACGATATGTTATCTAGTTGGATAGAAAATTGGGTGGTGACAATTAGAAAAACTGAACAATACTCAGTATTGTTCAATTATCCTATTGAACAGACTGAACAATACATTTGCAAGACTTAAACTACTTCACTGTGCATAACGATGCCAATTATAAGTATCAATGTCTCAATGTACAAGAAAAATAGTCATAACTTCTCATTGCTAAGACCATGCCGTGCGATACTGCTGGGAATAGTTTACGCCCTCCTCTTCTATGTAAAAAGAAGAAGTCAAAGGAGCAAAATATTCAGACACATTTCATCCTGATTACGAAATGGTTGCAATTCTTAGCTGACGCAGTGGATTTTTGGTGCTTCTGTTTTCGCTTTCTTCAATACATGCACGGCCTATTTTTTCGATTAATAGTAGTAGTAGCACGTCATCCTTTATGGGTTTCTCATCCTGGTCAACGTCCATTGCACTGCTTTGAACATCGTCATATTCGTTCATTTATGAGTCGTTGTGATTTCGAGTTAAAATGGCTAACGTAAGCCGCAGACACGTCGGTCTCTCCATAAATTAATGGTGCAGATGATGTTTACAATCTCTTAAAGTCTGCTCCACAGTTCTTTTCATTTCTTCCTTTAGTTCTTATTGCATGATAGGCTGCTTCGCTATCCATATGCACTCTCCCGAGTCTTGAAAATGCACGTTCGTTGGTTGAATTTCAGAAGAGATTGTTCTAGCGCTCAGTGAGTGCTGTGCAGATCTCTATCTCTGTTATGTGTTACCTTACCTTTCTTTTGCATATGAGAAGCTGGAACGGCTATTCAGTCAAGAGGGTGAGCGCGGAGTTTTGTATCAGTCACTCGTTGCCGTTTGTGAGATAGCCCAATGCAAGCCGTGCCACTCTAACTGATCAGTGTGATTTTTGCTTTTGACTGCTTTCCAGGTTACGTAAACGTCAAAGATGCATGTACGAAGTGGTTTTTTTAGAGCTAGTGATTTCGATCTACTCACCTTTTCACTATGACACTGCCTAGCCGAAAATTCTTGTACATTTGTTTGTAACTCTACTTGGCTTCGCTGAATTCGATAAGTTTGATTTACACCTCACTGAATTTCTCGAGAACCTGACGATTTCGTCAAGAAAACGGTTGATTGACAAGGATGTTTGTTTAGTGGTAATGCTCATCTGTTTCAATTCAACACCTTTTAGATTAACAAAAAGCTGCTTGAAGATAGGCTCGACAAGATGCCACCTTCTCAAGGCTCTTCCCAATGGGAATGCTAATATGTCGATAAAAAGACGCATTTTCGCACATAAACTACGAGGAAATCACTTTCTATGGAATTTAATTCCGCTCCTTATACAAGAAATAAGACTGATTTCATTGAACGTTTTTAAGCGCCTTTCCATAAAGAATAGAAGGCACGAAGCTCTCGGCACCGATTAATTCCTAAAAGATACGCCATGCATCGTCTCTTATTTTTGACTCCCTCGAGGTGATTAAATACACATCTAGCCTTTAGGATGACTCGCGGTGGCCTCCCGCTGTATCGAGTCAATGCTGCTTGATCTCCCAAACAAGTCTGAGACCAACTCGGTACCATTTCGCCGACTCCGGATGGATGGTTGTTTGGTGAGCCATGAAGACTAGATTGAACCATCGACCTTGTGTGCGACGCAGAGCACATCTAATTACTGCGTTACATGCTCTCCCGAGTTCCCCAAGTCGACAAATCACAGTCAGATAATAGGGCCATTCCAAGCATGTTTAGATAACCATAGCTGACTACTTTGGATGTTGGTAATGCAACAGTACCCGCGTGAAGACTTTTCTAGTCGAATGCGAGTCAAAATCTTCGACCTTCACAGATACCATTACCATCTACCAAGTCCTGAAAAAGGTAATCATGTTGAACTCGCTGAGAACATCAAATCTTCTGTAATTATCCCAAGGGGAATAAGAATTAAGGAGATCTACTACCTGCAATTAACTGACACGACCTTTTTTATTCGTGGAAAAAAGACTGTATCGCATCAAGCTAGTGGCCGAGGCTATCTTGCGTATACCTTCGTTACCAATTTCGTCCTTTCGTGGGCCATCGTTTCCCTCAGCATAGCTATTTTATATTTTCAAACAACAAGTTATTGAAAGATCGACATCGTCAATTGCTCCTGAGTGAGTGCAACTGCTCAGTGCAATTAAATTCGCTCAAAAATCACTTGCAGGAAGTCACACTCAATAACAAGTCCGTTGGTGAACTTTTTAATATGACCTTCACCATAAGGAGGCTTAGCAGCAGTGCTATACATAATGAGAGTGCGGAATAAAAGATGGAAAAGAGAGCAGTAAGCTCGTGAAACTATTATGCACAACTAATCTCGACCTCGACGCAACTTCCATCGACTTCTCCGTGGAAAGAATCCTTGATTAGACGTAGGGATCAATCAGCCATTCGATTTATGGAAAAATCGACGACACCCTTGGAAGTGTGAGATAGTGCCTGCTCGACATCTTTGTCGACTCAGCATTCTATTATTAATCCATTTATCACGCTTCTCGCTTAACGGCTTTATTTATCTGCTGGAGAAAGAAAACATATTATGGACTAAGAATAGTGAAGCAAATTGTGCATGACGAAAGCAATTTTGACGATTTAATATCCTTTCATACCAGCAAACTGGGCAAGACCTGATTGAAGACAAGACCAAAATAAGAGTTGTTTAGAGAGTTCAAAGCCTGTCGAAGAGGCTTCAGCTCTTCGATGAAGATATTTGGATGATGAATCTACCATTAGTAAGAAAAACCTAAGCAACTGGAAGGAAGTAAAACCTCTCTTGTAAGCAGAAATTCAGCACAATTAATATTGGATCGCTTTATAGGATTCTGGCACTAGAGCAATAAACACCAAATTCATAAACCAGAAGTAGTCAAAATTGTTTTCGTTGATTGAGCACTTTCTTGAAAACATTTTTTAAGATGGCACTCTCATGGGAACAAATTTGTTTGCTATTCATGCACGGATGGTGGGTACGAGAAAATGCTAGTGGAACAGCTCGCAAGATTAATGGAGCTTTTTGTGGACATCCCGAGCATACTAAACCTCCAGACTGTTCTTTCCAGCTTAAAATTCGCGAACCATTTCCTAGCCGTCCTTTCTGCAACACTACCATCCCCTCCGAGCTCCATTAATCTTGCGCACCGCTTTACAGGAATTTCACCTTATGCGCCATTCGTGCATGAATAGCAAGCTAATTTGTTCCCAAGACAGCTGCATATCAATGCAAATATAGTTTGAAGCAGACCACTACACTGGACTGTGCGTGCGTGAGAAAGAGATGAACGTCAATCTGCTACAAGACACATTTTTCAATAAAGTAGACCGTTGAGGTACTACAGCAAGCGAAAGCAGTTACACCAAAGACCTAATGCTTCTGCTAAAAAGAATTAGTTTTGTTGTGAATAAAATGATTTGTGTCCAAAGTCAACTTTTAAGTGCCTATTTTCAGACGAAAGAAGAGGGCCTGAACTACTTCCAGCAGTACCGAATGGCGTGGTCATAAATGAAAACTAATGTAGATATGTTTTTGCACTTATCAACAATAGTGCTTCAAAATGATATCGATTTTCACTATAAATTTGCTATGATTCGTATGAGCAATGCGTAATATTGCTCGACTTTTCTATTCGTGACAACGACTTTTTATGCTGCTGGTTATCCAATCGCTATCAAATCTAGATCACAATAAGAAGGACTTCATACCGTATCGTATCCGGGCGAAAATGCATAATAAATTTAGTACATGGCATGTTTCCACTGTATTCAGCTACTTCACTGTGTTATTCATATAGTATAATGTGTAATATATAGTACCCACTTTATGTTTATTGATTAAAGGCACTATCTCACACTTCCAAGGGTGTCGTCGATTTTTCCATAAATCGAATGGCTGATTGATCCCTACGTCTAATCAAGGAATTCTTTCCACGGAGAAGTCGATGGAAGTTGCGTCGAGGTCGAGATTAGTTGTGCATAATAGTTTCACGAGCTTACTGCTCTCTTTTCCATCTTTTATTCCGCACTCTCATTATGTATAGCATTGCTGCTAAGCCTCTTTATGGTGAAGGTCATATTAAAAAGTTCACCAACGGACTTGTTATTGAGTGTGACTTCCTGCAAGTGATTTTTGAGCGAATTTAATTGCACTGAGCAGTTGCACTCACTCAGGAGCAATTGACGATGTCGATCTTTCAATAACTTGTTGTTTGAAAATATAAAATAGCTATGCTGAGGGAAACGATGGCCCACGAAAGGACGAAATTGGTAACGAAGGTATACGCAAGATAGCCTCGGCCACTAGCTTGATGCAATACAGTCTTTTTTCCACGAATAAAAAAGGTCGTGTCAGTTAATTGCAGGTAGTAGATCTCCTTAATTCTTATTCCCCTTGGGATAATTACAGAAGATTTGATGTTCTCAGCGAGTTCAACATGATTACCTTTTTCAGGACTTGGTAGATGGCTATGGTATCCTGTGAAGAGCATGTAACAATCTCCACTGAATTTGAAAGGCCTTATCGTTTGATAAGGTCTCAACGACGTTCTGAATAGCCCAAGAAATGACGACCTCTAACCATCTCTTTTTCAGCTCCATTCACATTTCCAGGTTTCTGCCGTAGTGTGGATTCAGGGGAAGCTTTTTGTGAGCATCAATTTAATCAATCAGTAGTCGAGCCAATTAATTTAAATACGACATTTAGTTCAAACTTGTACACGAATGTATAGAATAGAGTTGGCTGAATCCTCAAAAACGATTTAGCAAAACAAACTTCCACTTTTCTCATGTTCTTCTTTCAACAATATCAATCAAATGAATAAAGGAAAATAGGTGCCGTTAGTATAATTACATCAAATTTCAGCTGGTTTCCTTCCAACCCTATGATATTGCTTGAATGTTGCACTGTATCTCCATGACGAAGACGAAAACCTGAAATCGCTCTTTTGCAGCAAATGTAAAGCGAAAAATTTTCTAACTGTTTCGGGATAAGTGATTGCTAATGCTTGTGTGTATCTGTGTATGTGAACATGTCGGAAGGTGCACATGTTTGCAAACATCTGTATGTGCTTTCGTGTACGTTACATATATATATATATATATATATATATATATACATATATATATATGTATATATATGCACATATGTATATATATATATATGTATATATATTTCTGCCTCTTTACTATTGAGACAATTTTTGAAAACAAATTAAATCATAAATTGAAGGAAATAAAGTGAAAAAACGCATCCCATATATCTTGAATGACTCACATCCATTGAACCATTGTTTAACCGCCCTATTAACTTTACTGTTATAATAATATAGGGCAAGTGATGTTGTGGTGGAGAGCAGAGCAATGCTGATATCAAAGGTAAAGCCAAGAAGTCTGACAAGAATCATCACGGGATTTACATCGCTGAAAGTTCATACAGTTTCCTCATTCTATAGCTCATCTACACAAATTTGATCTCAGGCGTCTCAAGGTATAAGCACGACTTAGAGCGAAGTGTTTCCAAACTCGCGGTTATACTTTTTTAGGGTTAAGAAAGTTTTTCTTACACTATCAATGCCCTCACTCTGCCTTCTCCCAGCAGTGTTTTGACTGGGATTTACGCCGTTTTATGCGCTCTAGATACTATCGCGTTCATGGATGGCCGCTGTCAGCCTTCGCATAGCTCAAAGCATGACTGAGAAAAAAAAATTACGAAAGAGCCAATGGTGCAGTGGGAGACTTATTAAGCCTTTGAAAGGGTAATCGCGAGTTCAAGGCACTTACCCTCATGCCCCATGTTTTGCTCGTATCATAGCACTTTTGTGGTTATAGTTCACACTGTGTCTTGACTTCAAAATAAAAATTAGGCATGTTTTTGCTCACCACTCAATTCTCTTAGGTGTATTAGAAACATCGTACCGCTGCGAAAATTGCAGGCAAAAACATTAGAATTCATAAGTATTACATATCACATCACTGTCAGCTCAAGTGGGTTTATAAAGCGAAAGCGCATACGCGACCAAATCTGTTAAAAGGTTGGTAGCTGATAGCTAACACAGAAATGCTGAAGAATGAGTGGTGGGACAAATGTGCCTCAGCGATGTAGTAGTAGATCACGCGTCCCCGGATAGGATGGAACGGGGGTTCGATTCCCGCCTGAGGCCACTTTTTGCTCACTACTCAATTCTCTTAGGTGTATTGAAAATTGAGCAGCTAGAAGGCTATAATGTGAGTAGAAGAGTTTTTATGTATACGGTGTGATAGATGCCGGGTTTTTCCCTAATGTGGCTGCGAAAAATAAAATCTCACGCACTTTGGGCTTGCTATGCATTCCTAGTTTCCTTCTCAGTTCCTTCATGCACCTAATCAACATGGGCTGAAATCCGGAGGAAGATATGGCTTCTTAATAAATGAAACTTACAGGAAATAAATGGCAAAAATGAGACACGTCCAACCAGTGAGAATTTGAGAAGAGAAGATCGCCATAAATCGGAATAACCACCTTGTCGTTTCTATGTTATCTCTGATCTGCAATCAACAGTGACACATGCGAAAAATGAATATTTACAATAGCATATTCACATTTAACTAGACTATAAAGAAACTACTATACCACTATCGTAAAAAACAGATGAATTCATCGATAACTGCAACCTTTCTTGCTGCGCGGAAGCTAACAGCGTCGTGGCAAGAATTCAATACGAAGCTCTACGCCTCTCCTCCGCCTCCAATACTCAATACAATAAAGCAGCAATACGCCCGGGCAACTCCTTTCTCACGAAGAAATTTTTCGAATTGATAGAGAAGACGTTTACGAAGATTTTAAACTATATCAAACGTTCTGAGATCTGGAGAATGACGTATAGTGACTAGATTGAGGGAAAGATCTTTAACACCCATAAAGGAGCACATATGGCGCGGTGGCCTGAGGTGCTCTGCGTCGCACACAAGTTCGATGTTCGATCTCGTGCTCATGAGTCATCAGGCTGTCCATCTCTCCGGGCTCGCTAAATTGGTACCAGACTGGTCTCAATCTTGTCTGAGAGGATAACCAGCGCTGACTTGAAACAGCCGGAGGCCACCGCGAGTCAATGTAAAGGCTATATATGCATTCACTCATCTCAAACGAAGTAAAAGACTGGCGACAAATGCATGACACAAGGGATTGATCAACGCCAGGAGTTTCATCATCCTTTAATACTCTCGGAAAATTTTATTTTTATGTTTATTTCATTCAGTGTCGGTTATAGTAAAATCATGGGAATATCTGAATAATTCCGTATGAAACTCCCACGGTAACGTTGGTTCAGTTCATGAAATTTTGATTTACTCTCCGAATATCAGATGATGGTGATAGATAACATCTCAAACGGCAAAGAAGGCTAGGGGAAAGCTTGATGAATAGGAGGGTATGGAACTTTTGCCACACTCAGACTACAGTCCAGATGCTGCGCCGCTCGATTATGGTCTTTCCGTTCAGTGGAACATGTTGTGTGCGGACCCCTATTTAAGATATTTGACAAGTTGATGAAGCATGTCAGAAGTTTTTTGATTCAAAACTCAAGTAATGGCATTTCCAGCAGATCCGGAAGCTTGCAGATCTTGGAAAAAAACATCGTTGATAATTATTTATATTTTAAAGATTAATTACTGCTCTTCTTAATTGAATTTACGTATAAACTTTGAAGTTTCAGCTGGTGTTAAGAAACCTTTTCCTCAGCGTAATATAATGCTCAGTGCTCTAAACATGACAGGAGACATCCTCTGATGGCAGGTGATGCAGAAGCCTGCTAGTGAAACATTAGAAAAGGATCACCGGAAAATGACAAGGAAGGCTTTGGACAACCCATTTTTGCTTTTATATTTATAAAAGATGGTTATGGCTAGCGCGGATACGTCTCTGAGGCGGAAGGAGCTTTGCTTCCCAATAGTGAATTGGAGGCACGGTAGTGCAGTGTTTAGTTAGGTGGTACACAGGGAGCAAAAGTGATAATTAAGGCGCAGATTCAAATGTCTCCTCAGCAGTCCCTTTCAATCTATCAACGAACGCTTCAGAGAGTGCTTCAGCTCGGTTACTTACAAGATTACAAGAAGAAAATCTCGGCTAAGCTCTACATTTTTGAAAGGACGAAATGTTCGAACAGCAGCCGTAGCAACTCGCAAAATATTCACAAATATCCTTCATTTCGAGTGTTTTCTTAAGACCACAGCTCAAATTACAATATGCCTGATAATCATTATTTGAGCCACGCATGTCAGTGGTCTGTTAATGAGGGCTGACTTATAGAGCCCGATACACGTGTTTCGATCTTGCGATCTCGTCAGTCGGGCAGTTACCCGTTCTCGTCTTTTGCTAATCTCTGTGGGTGCTCCAGTCCCCACAATAAGAGTTAGCGACGACGTACGTTTTACACTCTGTGTTCAGTGAAGAACTCACCAAACACAGAGTTTTTTACAACTTTTTTACAGAGAGTAAAAAAAACTCTGTGTTTGGTGAGTTCTTCACTGAACACAGAGTGTAAAACGTACGTCGTCGCTAACTCTTATTGTGGGGACTGGAGCACCCACAGAGATTAGCAAAAGACGAGAACGGGTAACTGCCCGACTGACGAGATCGCAAGATCGAAACACGTGTATCGGGCTCTATAAGTCAGCCCTCATTAACAGACCACTGACTTGCGTGGCTCAAATAATGATTATCAGGTATTCACAAATATTTATGAAGGATGAATGCGAGGAAGGAGTCGAATGCAAGACGTGCTGGAATCAACACAGTAGATTGTGAAAATGGGTAATGTAAAAAAAATATTGAACACTTCAAGACTCAAAGTGATACCCTTCTTGTGCGTCGTGCCTGCAATTTTTGAGTCAGAGAGACTTTTACTTCCTGAAAAGGTTTTCTCGATAATGGTGGCTAGCTGTTGATGTTGATTTACAGTTATTGAGGGCCTATGTCGCAGTGGTTAGTGATGCTTAGCGCGGCTAACGACTGGGATGAGACGCCCCTAACACTCTTCGGCAGTCAATAAAGAAGGATTTACGGAACACTGCATCCTGACTACATTCGCTATTGCAAAAAGGTGCGCTCAACCAGTGTTCTACTACGTTCATTAGGGAGACAATTCCTCAGTTATGCGACGACCGCGAGGATACGATTTGAATGCTAGACGTAGTGAGATCCGCGGAGTAAAATAAGAGTTAAACGAAGAATATGAGAAGATAAAATAATTCACTGTTATTGTTAATTGAACGCGCAGTCGAAAGGTCGATGCTAGGAGTATCCCGTACCTCGCAAATGAGAGAAAGGATCCGAAGTCCCGACCTACGTCAACGATCGAAAATCAAAGACGCTGTTCTACACGCCAAGATATCGAAAATATGGTAGGCCGGACACGTGATGCGCTTCAACGACAACCGATGGACGAGAGTCGTTACCGACTGGATTCCTCAGGACATCAAGCGCTCTGCAGAAAGACCACCCACCCGTTGGTCCGGTTTCTTCGTGAAAGGTATAGAGGAAAGATATAATGCTTAGCGAATTCTTAGAGCGAGGAGGACGCTCTGGGCTACTCTTGCACGCGATAGGGAAAAATGGAAGTGTTGTTGGTACCCGCTCGAGTCACTCGACGATCAGCGGGACGATAGGTGACACAGCTGATACTGTTATTGAGCTTGTGCTTGTTTTAGCATCTTGAATTCTCGCGAGTGAGAACTGAACGTTCCTTTTAATTACATCGTTTCCGCACAGCTGTCTTCCGGGGGAGCGGCCGAGCTAATCTGTGGAATTGGTTCTGCATTGCCAAGAATCCCCCTTGTTTAGAGCGCATTTCTCCAGATGTGACTGATGACGTAAATTCCATGGATTGACTTTACAAATGAAAATGTTGAAAATACTTCAAATAACTTGCGAAGTGGAAGCTCTGGGTTCGTATTATTATTATATTAGCCCTTTTGGAAGACGAGCCTCTCTGCACAGTAGCTCAATGTATCTAGACGCCATTTGATCTATTTTATATAAAAAAGTGAGATACACATCACTGGTATTATCGTTATCCATCGTTATCAGCAGATGCCTCTTTAGCCGCCCAATGCATTGTGTTGAGTACAATACTTCAGTGAATGTTTACTGCGCAGATATTCCTTCAAACAATATTTCAACCGACCTTTCGACATTGTAAAATTTTGTCAGGCGTGATTAGTACCTGATAAGTGTGTGAAATTTGTAGTACTCCTCGATTTTTTCTCCATAGCGCTAGATTACTCCTACGAATGTATACAATAATCTGAAATCGCTGGTTTAATAATCAAACTGATTTGAAAAGCAGTTATAAAGGAAAGACATTATGTTTTATTTCACTAGCATGAAAGGTTAGTGAATAATGAAGGATTTGCCGAACTCTTACCGTAGTAGAAGCGAAATAGATCAGAAAAAACGAGAAGCATGCGCTTATGGTTGATACCGCGGACAATCGTGGTAAAAACATGATGAGAAAGGAGAATAGCCACTAAAGCAATAATATTTGACAATGTAACTGCCTGATAGCACAATAATGATTCATTGGTTGTATTATGTTCACTAAAAAGTGAAATTATTGCTAATTTTTGCTGTTTTTTAGTAGTTTCCTATCCGTACTTGTTCCCATGATTATCTTGAATGCAATTCATCATAAAATAATTACAACAAGTTCCGTGGAAAGAAAATGAGCTGACCACGCAGATTATCAGAAGCAATAGAGGCACAAAAGTTCTTTCTTTCTCGTACGTTCTCGACCTTATAACAGCCAATAGTCGCTCGAAAGCCAGTAAAAGTGGATGGAACCCAACTAAAAGTCTGATTTCACAACAATAAGAAGCTTTCTGATGAGATAATCAACAATTCCGAGATGAAGTTAGCGCCTATCTTTTCCATGTAATCGTTTTTCTTGAGTGATTTATTAGGTCTTCTCATAAGTTTCAGCCTGAGAGTAATAAGCACTAAATTTATCAACTAATTCGTAACGGCTTCTTTAGTAAAGTGAAACAAAAAAAAGGTTTTCTCCATGGAACAATAGAATAAAGTCTCATTTACATTACAATACAAAAAACCTAAAAGTTCTATTAAAATTAAGAAAACTTTGTAATGAATTAAGAAAATCGCGTTCCTTTTGAATGGCACGTCCTTTCGAGGCGGTGGTTGGAATCGATGTAAGCAGCGTCATTAAAAGGCGCATGATTTTCGTTACTCATCCAGAGAATTCCTTTCCTTGTGTAGAACTTTTGGACTTTTGTAATGGTACTGTAAATGATACTTTTTCCTATCGTTCTAAGGGTGCGGATCCTTTTTATGTCTCTTTTGCCAAATAAGTCCATTAGGAAGTTAACGAGACCAGCTATTTACGTCGAGTGTATAACGCGGTTTTCTTTTTGCTCCAAGAGTGTTTTTTGCAAGCTTTAACGAGAGTAAATTCTAGAGTCAAAATTGTTGAGTTTTTGGCTATCAAATGACTAGTAACAATGCAGCTAAAATCCTTTGATCAATAAATTTTGTGCTCATTGTTTTAATGCTAGATATTATGAGAAAACTTAATACTTACAGCTACACTGGACAAGGAAGTATTTGTAAAAAATGTATCCTGATAGTGTTTCTCAAACCTTTCATGAGGTCTGTTACGGCACTTATACAGTGCACTACACGTGTTCCGGCTTTGCGGCCTCGTCAGTTGCATAGACAACATACCTCACCTCGTCAGCAACATTGACAAAAGAATACCAATTGTCAAATAACCGCTGAATCTGCGTATGAAAAGTGAAGCCTTCAATGCTGAAGGATGTGAGAGAACCTACCAGATAGTTTTACTGGGATCAGCACGGTAAATATGAATTTTGGTGGTGTACGATAAGTACGAAAACAACACTGAACTATTAATGAGACATAATCAGGATGACCTGCGACATCTCATACCTGCATACACTGAACCGATCCGAATTATTACCAATAGATCCTTCCCATTAGAAGATAGTAGCTTTGACGGAGTATAGAATAGTTGGATAACTAAGGCCGCTTTGATTACTGATGCAATAAGAAAGGATAGCAGGAAACTGCTGATGACAATTCTTAGATTTGCATGTATTGAGTGTATTCTAAAGAATATGGTGGCGAATACAATTGCAGTGACCATTCCTTGCATTAACATCACCAGTTCAATCCCGCAAAATACGATGCCAATAGTTCTTACTGTAGACAACGGCATTGAACGGAGGAATTCCATCAGTTCTGAGTGTGAAGTTGATTTAAAAGAATCAGACGAATTTCACTGTGTAAATCTGTCGAAAGAGAGCTGAAGACTGAGGGGAATATTCTAATAGACGATAAATGTGAAGATAATGTTAGAAAATTTTGAGAAAGAGAGAGAGTAGAGAAATTGTAGAGAAAGTAACATTCTTGAAGACTATCAAATCTTTAAGCATACTAAAAATAAAGTTGACTCTGTAGTTCTTCTAAAAGTGCACTTTGCCTTCAAATACTTTATGTAGTAGTGTATGCATCCTACGTGTCTTGGTAAAAATTGTAAGAATTACTAGTGCTCTTTACTTTGCGTCCAATTAAGACAAAAATTTATGTGTTAGAATAACTCAAATTGATTTGCTCCCATCTCAGTATTTCTGCAGATGTATTAATAGCTAACAGACAAAAAAAGCCCGAGTCAATTGAGTAGAGCGGTTTTCTTAGGGTACTTTTACTTAGGCTTGACAGTGTCGATCTTTTAATCGATCTCCATTATTATTTGAGCCAACATGTCATGTGGTCTGGTAATGGGCTCTTGTACAACCCGATACACGTGTTTCGACCTTACAGTCTCCTCAGTCGGGCAGAACCCATCGCCTTTTAATCTTTTTAGCCAACCCTCTGTGTTTGATCTCAGACCACATGACGTGTTGGCTCGTATATTAATGAAGAGATCTATTGAAATTTGAGCGTGGTCTCAAGAAAATACTCAAGATGAAGGTATCTTTTAATACCTTCGCAATAAACGTGGGAATGTCCTAGCTCAGCGATCAATAACATTGGACGGAGAATAGCCTGATTTAGCACTCTAGGGCATTCATAAACGAGGAAAACTTTTCAAACAGTAGTCAAAGTAACACATGCAATATATGTATTTTTATTAATGATCTTGCACGTCGTCGTCTCAAAAACTCCTAACTCGTTTAGAATTTCGACGTCTTAAACTCCTTCAAAACCAATGGCTCCACTCCACAGTCGTTGTTCTCTTGTAATGAGGCTCTTGTAGCCACTTGAGTGAAATGTTTTTAGATGAGGAAGCACCGCTCGAACGAAGTAACCCTACTCGCTCAAACACTTTTATGCAATACGGTTGTTAATGGTACTGATTGCGTGTTGTTAGTATTTTGTTTTTCACGGGACATCCATTATATGCCAGTTCGCATTTAATCAACTTGCATACAACGATGGAGTTTTTGTAGAGCCGACGTTCATTTAAATCGGCATAAATATTGTATATCCATTTATTGATAGCCTTGCATGAGGGTGTTATAGAGAAAAAACACAATATAATTGAATATCTTCGTGGACGATGAATGCGGGAGGCGAACTGAAAGCAAATGCTGGAAACGAAGCAGTAAAGGTATTAATAGGCCGTGTAAATAAACGTCGTACAGTAATAACGAGGATGCGGAGTAACGGACTGACACTGGAATTTGATGCATGTGGAAGTAGAGCTGTGACTGTCTCTTTCCAGAGCACCCCATGTTCTCACTGCACAGTCGAGGTCTTCGCTCTGCCTCTACCTCAGGTGTTAGTCAACAATATCACTATCGGCCTCCGAACACCGGTGTATGGCCCTGGCGTACAAACCTCGTTTCGGCTTTAGACATTCTTTTTTGAAGTTATTTTGAATGTTTATTGTGGGGTTTTAAAAGCAGCGATGTTATGGATCATTTTTGTTCTGCCAGCCGAGATCCATCGACTGAGAAGTGATGATGGACCAGTGTCATTTCACACTGTTCCATCACCACGTACGCCTCCCTCCTTGCTACAATGCAGGGCTTAATGTGGAGCGGGGTCACTGACGAGGAGGCCAAAACCTCCGAAATCTCGTTTAGGCTTTAGACATTCTTTTTTGAAATATCAGTTTAAATGAGCAACACCTGTCAGCGAAAGGTCTGGTCCAAAGTTTTGCTTGCATCTGAGCATTCTCAGCGCTATATTTCATGTCGTACCTTTCCGTTTTAAATGAGTTTGGCTATAATATATTTTACCTTATAAAGTTTTCTGCACTATTGCTCTATTCGCTTTTTTCTATTTCAACGGCTATTGCCAAAAGACTGTAGCATGTTGGAGAATCTCCAGCAGTTCAATCCGGCACTCAGATACGGCCCAGCAATAATACTCGCTATGGAATGAGCTATCGTCAAGTGATATCTCGATAGACACCTCATGCATTGACCGACGACGACTGCGCTTTACGCTTGACTACTTGCGATCTTCTTCTGCTGCGACCGCACGTGCAAGCCTTTCCCAAACCGATAGTCACTGAAGATGAGTTTTGGGCCTGCCAGCGGAGTAACAAGATTCGCGCCTTCTGCCTATCTCACGGCAAAAGGCTGCGAGCTCAACCATAGCCCAAGTTCTATGCTCGAAAGATTATGTTTTCGGTTTTCTGCTATTGGCAGGATGCGCTACTTCGGGAATTAGTCGACAGCAAGCATAAAACCAATGCCGACGTCTGGGAGAAGCAACTCCGAAAGTTAGCTGCAACAGTACAAGAGAAAAGTGCGAAACGGCTCAGTGTCGTCCTCTGACAGGATAACGCTCTACCTCACATTGCAGAGTCAACTTGCCATTTTTTGGAGAAACTGAACTGGACCATAGTATCACATCCACCGTATAACACTGATATCGTTCCACTGAGTCGCCATGCATTCGGCTTCAATTTTTGACTTCGTTTGAGGTGCTAAATGCATGCCTGGCCTTTACAATGACTCGCGATGGCCTCCCTCTGCATCGAGTCCAGTGCTGCATATCCTCCCAGATAAGTCTGCGATCAGTATGGCACCAATTTACCGACCCCGAAGGGAAGAACAGCCTGCTCAGCCATGAGCGCGAGGTCGAATCATCGATTTTCTGTGCTGCGCAGAACACCCTCTAAGCACTGCGCCACATGCGCTTTATGGTGAAATAGTACTAAAAAAAATCGCTGCACTAAACAGAAATCTTTTTGCAGAGCGCATTCTTAAGCAACTTCTTCATCTTCATCTGCAATAAAAAATTAGGAAGCTAGTAATTGAAGCCAATATCGCTTTAAGCCTAAGAATTATGAACTAGTTTCAATAAACTTCAAACGTTAGCATGGCTTGTTAAAATAGGGAGCTAAGGTGCTATGTAGGTCCTTTTATTATCTAACTATCTTCCTAGTTTGTTTGTTAGATTTTTAAAATACACTATTCTTTTTGGAAATTTTCTCTCGTTTATTAAGGTACTTTCCTAATTCATTTCTTAGGCATGCTGAATCCTCAGAGACGATGCTTAAGAAATAGTGCCCATCGGCTCGTCAAATTGCTCTCTTCCTTTTATCCCGTTTGCTTAGGGTAAAATGATATTTTGATATCATAGCGGAGTAATTAAGGACTTACTAATGTATGACAGAGTGACTGAGAATCAGTGCTTTACAATTATTTCCTAATAAATAATTGCTAGTTGAACCCTCAAAGTGGAGGTGAATCTTTCTCTATTCATACACAGGAACACGGATCTTTCAGCTTAGTGATATGTTAACTTGCCCTTTCTAACCATTTGATTTTTTACGCAAAAGCTAAAATACACTTTTTTATCAATCAATGATGTCACCTGTCACCTGTTGCTCCGCTGATCGTCGAGTGACTCGAGCAGCCACCTGCAACTCTTCCATTTTGCTTGCCGCTGCAAGAGTAATCCAGTAAATCCGTCTTGTTCTGGGAAATCGCTGAGCATCAAATCTTTCTTCTAGGCTTTCGTGAAGAAATCGGACCAACGAGTCAATGGTCTTCCTTAAGAGCGCTTGACGTCCTGAGGAATCCAGTCGGTAACGGCTCTCGTCCATCGGTTGTCGTTGAAGCGCATCACGTGTCCGGCTCACCTTATTTTCAATATCCTGGCGTGTAGAACGGCGTCTCTGATTTTCGATCGTTAACGTAGGCCGGAACTTCGCATCCTTTCTCTCATTTGAGAGATACGGGATAATCCAAGCATCGACCATCAACTGCGCGTTCAATAACGCCAAATGATCTTTTGTCCTGCTCACATAGCAATCAGGTTTCTGCTGCATACGTTGGGGCAGGGATTATCGCCGGGTCGAAAGCTGGGCACGAAGTCGGATGTTCCTTGCCTCTTTACTACATCCTTAATGCTCTGAATCGTCCCCAAGGCGGTCGTTTCCTCCTGCTCAGCCCTGAAGCTATGTCGTTCATTATGTTGATTTCGCGATCTAGGTAGACGTAACTGGAGCATTCGGAAATGTTCGTTCCGCTGAGTTTGAATGGGACATCAAAACCCATTCGTTCCTCATGAACATCGTTTTCGTTAGATTTAGTCCAAACCAATCTTTTCACAGGGGTTGTCGAAATCGGTCAACACTGTTTAGCTTGGCTGATGCTGGTGTTATAAGGACGATATCATCAGCAAAGCGGAGATGATTCAATTGTCGTCCGTCGATTTTCACTCACATGTCGTCCTATTCTAACTCTCGTATGACGTTTAGAGGTTGGCAGTGAATAATTTTGGCGAAATTGTATCGCCTTGTCGAACCTCTCCTATCACGTCGATATTAATATCGTTATGGAATGGTGATATTTTGATTGAGAAATCTTTATATTATAACTAAAGAAGGATCCTTATGCATTGCGTAGAGAATTCCTTCGGGTCCAGAGCCTCTATAACCGCTTCTGTTTCCACTGAATCAAAGGCTTTCTTCAGATCGATGAAAATGAGACAAAGTGGTTGTTTGTACTTTCGTGGAACTTCAATGAGTCTTGTAATTGTGTGGATGTGGTCTATGATACTAAATCCTTTTCGGAATCGTGCTTGTTCGAACGCTGTCTTTCGTCCACTATTCTGTTAGTCCTGCTTCGAATGGCCAGTATGAAGAGTTAGAATGACGGACAGCAAGCAGATTGGGTGATACTTGCCTATGTTGTGAAGGTCTTCTTTTTAAACAAAAACACTTTCTTGCTGGTTTTTTTTTTCGAATCATTGACGTGTTCAATACAAATCCGTGTCCCAGGAGCTAGAAGAAGAACCCTTTCCATTCATTAGAATACAAGCACAGAACTGCTTTTCGGACAAGTTCTGTTTGCAAAGCCATTTGATAATGAACTATAAATGTAGTGAGAACACCAAAAATGCATGCAAAGCTAAGTAACTCTTTCTCCTGTGTGCTCACAGCTACTAATTGCTTTTGAAGACGACACAGCAGCATTAGGGTATATGATTTGATTCTGGAACAGACTTACTGACAAAATCTGATTTCAATTAAAGCCTTTGTGCAGTAGAATATAGTTCATTTCGGTCATCCGGAGAGAAATGAGTATTCTACCCCATTCGCTGGACAAGAACTTTTCATAGGAATTCTATTAACCTTTCAAAGCTTTAATCTCTGGCTAGCGCAGTACATAGCTGGCTTTTCAAAACATCCTTCATAATGCTGTCATATTCAAAATGAGATCATGTCACATATCGGCTGCGCAATTCAACTGCTACTTCGCTGAAAATACGAAAAGTACATGAACGTGTAGAGAAAATCTTTTCTTGTCAGAATCAGATGCTTAAGCTGGAGTTTCTTTAGAAGTGAGAAAACAGTTCCCAGTTGAATAACAAAAATCGCACACCGAATGGCCAACCGATCAACACCTGCGCAGATTTCGCTACGCATCCCTTGTGCCCCGCCACTCTTTCCGCTCTCCTCGGCACCCCGTGGAATAGCCAAAATACTCATGCTCACGTATGTAAATTAGTCTTATTTTCCCTGCTGCACTTTAGAGAAACGGTTTCCAAAGAAAATAAACGCTGCGCTGGTATCATCCAATCTTAGGCTATCGGATCGTTACTAATAATCTAAAGGAATGGTTCTGTCTTGTGAGAAAACGCGTGTGGGAAACACAAATGCTTTTCTTTTGCTGAAGCATCATAATAAATAGTGGTATTTTTCCGTTTAGAAGCACAGATACTCAAGTCATTCCCTACTCTGGGAAAGTCGTTTTCATAAAAAGTGCCCAGGATTAAATCCAAAAGCTTAAATCATAAGTTAGCGTTGTACATAGCCGGTTTTTGAAAGAACCTTTTTATAACGCTGAAAAATTCAAGATAAGATTATGTTTCACATGCACATATTACTCGCCGAAAAGGGCTCTTTCTTCAGACTATCACTAATCATGCGAAAGCGTAAAATTTACCGCTTCAGACGCTGTGCTTATACCCTGAAAATTCCATTCCTCTGCAGTGCAGCAAGGAAAATAAGATTCATTCACATGCATGAGCAAGTGTTCTTTGGCCAATTCACGAGCGGTGGAGAAAGGGCAGGGGGCGGGTCTTCGCGAACATTGACCGATGGCGCTTAAGTGAAGTGTATTTGGTTAGAAATTGTATACCCGGTTTGAAAAAAACCCCGGATTAAATGTCTGACCGTGGTACAAGAAGATTTTCTTTACACGTTCGTGTGCTTTTCGTGCCTCCTGCATAGTGATATTCGAGTTGCGCGGCCTATGCCAAACACAATCTTATTTTTAACTCTTCAGTGGCATAAGAGGGTTTTTCAAAAAACCGATTATGTACAACGCCCAGGGATTTGAGTTTTCGAATGATTGCTAATATTGTTTATAAATACTTCATGTCCAGCGTAAGGAATAGGTTTGAATATTTGTGCTACCAAAAGGATAAGAACCTGAAAACTTTTCATTACCGGCAACGTACCGCGCTGCAAGAGATTTAAGCTTTCGAATGTTTACTATGACTCTCTTGAAAAGTTCTTCTCCATCGAATGGGATTCGAAATCCATTTGTCACGGAATAAAAGAAAAAATTCAAAATATTAAGAGTCGGTGAAATAAGGTAGCCACTTGAAAAAAGAATGAAAATCATGCTGCAAATGTTAATGATATCACGTTCTTATCAGACCTGAAATGGTACGAAGAAGAAGGTGGAGGCATGTGATCGACAAATAGGGTAAATAGTGGTGAAAGCAAGATTTCAGGAAGGAAAAAATGAAGTAAGCTTTGATTTTAAAAAGGCGCTGGAAAAAAGGTACAACTAAACCATTGCGTAAGAACGGTAGAGAATCAAGTGCGAAGGGGAAGTAAGAGAAGTTTGAGAAGCTAAGATAGAGAATAACTGGAAGGAAGAAGGCATGTGTTTCGAAGTGAATGCAATCGCTTCTCTTAGGTGGCTCCATTATGCTTTCAAAATTCCCTGATTTGAGCTTTGGTGTTTTTGAAAAACTTGATTTGAAATTCCAACAAAAAATCTACTGCTTAGAGTTCGAGTTTTGGTGAACAACTAGAATTTGCCTCTATGAAGAAGTTATAAGTTGAATGCACGTATTTTGTTCAGATAGTTATCGGATTTGGAGCGTATGCTAGACTCTAGACGTGCTATACCAAACTTCTGAATGACGGAAAAAGTCTATCAAACTATACTGAATTTTCATGCAAAGTTTCAATCATATTTGATTGGAATATTTCAAAGCATGTTTTTCTCCGTGGGCGCCTACTGCTCAGTTACTAGGTTGGAAAGAAAGTTTCCATCGTTTCATAAAACATCAAATACTTCTGCTTATATTCAGATAACACAACAACAACTATTCTTCAAAATACAGAACATCATTATCCACTATTTTTTGCCCTCGGTCCTCCAGGTTTCGGATCTGATCAAGATGCCACTCCTTTGGCTTTGAATCGAAGAACTCTTAACACACTTCTTCAACTTCAGCGAAAGACTCAAATCGGCGACCTTCCAAAAACAGATGCATTGGTCGGAAAAGGCTGTAGTCAGTTGGAGCAACGTCCGGACTATAGGGTGGATGCGGTAGAATCTCAACTCCGCCCAATTCCTCAAACTTTGTCTTAGTCTTTTTGGCTGTGTGTGGTCTTGCAATGTCTTGCTGAGACAAAGCATCAACAAACGTTTTTGTTCGCTGGACAATTCCATTCTGCAGCAGATATAGAAAATTTATATATCAATAGATGCGTAAGAAGTAGACCTTTTGAATGATATGGAAGTCACGTACGATTCATGAGGAAAAACGACAACCCCATCCAAACGATGGAAACTTTCTTTCCAACTCAAGATCATTCATGTGTAGTCGTTGGCTTCATGAAAACAAATTTGCCTGCCTTCGGTGCACACTTCGCTAGATCCCGATTGTTTGACTTCATTCAGAAGCTTGAAAGTTCAGACTGTGAAGTGGATTTACTACAAATAGTGAAGGAGCAGTGTACATGTACGCTTCTTCAAAGTTAAACATCTTATATACAATCAAGGTGCTTTTCCGTTATCTCCACCCTGTTTGAGCCCCAAAAAACGCATTTTTGGCTTTTGTCAAACTGCTTGGTAGTTATTCGATAGTCCAATCCAGATAAATTTCAGGATTCGTTCCATTTCCTAACTGGTATGTTTTTTTGCGCCGTATCAGTCAAAATAAAATTTTGTTTCACATTCAAGAATTTCTCGCCGGATAAAGTCTTTTCATGAGCAATCGGCAATTTTTAGATAGAATGAATCTTAGAAATTTCAACGGTGCACTTGATTTTTGGGAAGGACTTTTTAGAGCGTTGTTAGAGTCAAAAGAAGATTACGTTCCGCAAATTTGAATTATCTTCGATGTTCGCATTCTGTTTTGACCTCGTGAGAAAAACGCGTTCTTCGATTTTCACCAGAACTTCAATATCTGTTCGATAGCCAAAATTCCGAAAAATCCGATGGTATACTTCAGCGTTTGAATGACATCCTTAATGCACTCTAAAACTAAAAATTAAAATATCTTTCACACCCAAGTTCTCTCGGTGAATGAAGCTTTCCCGTTTGACTTTAATCAACCATTTGATAGCTCAACTCTTAGCAATTTCAAGAATGTAATTGGTTTTTGGAATGAAGCTTCTAGAGCGCTGTAGCAGTCAGAAGAACTAGGCTTTCCACATAATCGATAAATTGCAAGAAGGTCAGGGACTTGGGGGCAATGCTACAAAATATCACCCTCTGCGAAACGCAATCTTTTTTGACTGTTACACAGCTCTAAGGAGTACATTCTAAATACTAATTACGCCTTTGATATTGCTGATATTAGCTCTAAGGAGTGATCTCGAATGTTTATAGAGAAAAACTTGATCCGGCAAGAGATCCCCAGATGTGAAACAAAGTTTATTCAGACTATTACAGCTCAACAAACAAACCATTTGGAAAATAAGATATACCGTTTAAATTCACTTGATTTCAGTTATCGAATGATTACACAATCTTCAAATAAAAGCAAAAATCACGTTCTTACCAAAGGGATTGAAGGGTGGGGTAGAGGGGAAGTATTCAATTAGCTAGAGGAAAAGATCGAGAGTTAAACTGTTAATTATGTGATGAAGATAAAAAGTGCCCTTTTGGTTGTTATTCGCAACTGTAAAACGCTGCGATGTAGGTTACCTGCAACACAAGTCGGCTCATTGTCGTGCTTGTGTTCATCAAGCCTTCCGTCTCTATGAATTCGACAGTTCGGTGTCAGAGTTGCAAGGAGAGATAACTGCATTAACTCATTAGATCAGTAGAACACTGAACAGTCTATCCATACCTCGTCATATTTGAAAATTTTTTTTCTATCCTGAAGGTACTTACGACTACCTGAATTTGGCGCTTCTGACGCTGTCAAAGGAGGTTAAGCTACAGAAGACATTGTTCAAACGTTTCTCTGTGATGCTGGGAGACTTGGACGTGGTTGAAGTATTGGTTTAGGCATCTCATACGTAAAGAAGTGCCTGGAGACTGTTGCGATGGAAAGATGAACACGAAGTTTTGTATCAATTATTTGGTTGGGGGTTTCTTTGAGAGGTTTGAGAGGGTCAAGCTTCGGTCTCGCTTTTGGTTAATTCATTCCTCATGCTGTTCAGCCTTTCAATGAATGTCAAATGTGCATGTACGTAGTGTTTTCTACGGACACCATTCATTACCATTGATTCATCATGGCCTCAGATCCTTTGTAAACTGTCTCCTTGTCCTATTCATGGTGTTATCTAATCTTGTTTAACAATTGATCAAAATCATTTTGTATCGTTTCACTGGTACTTTTGGTAGGAACGACGCTGTCACGGATAAGTTTGTATATGAATTTGTCATTGAATCATATTTCCTCATCTAGCTGGTTCCCTTCATTAAGCATTTCAGTCTTCCTTAGATAGTGCCTCCTTGCCTAACCAATTTGCTTATGAGCATGGCAAGTTCCTGATAAAAGGCTGTATATTCGTTATGTAGCTGCGACATTAGTCACATAGAGATCTTATGTGGGACGGCTCACTCGTTGATCGACACGTGTTGATAACATCGCACTCGTGGGACACCATTATACGCTTTTTAGTAGTCAGCAGACGTTGGGACAACATGCAGATTGAGCTTCCGATTGTTTTGCTAAGCTATGAAACGATTTGAAGTTAGTTTTACAGCAAAGTTGTTGATAAAATACAGTTTGCTCGAAGACGGATGTGTCACGCCCAAGGTCCTTGATATTTCCAGTGATATGCTTTTGATATATATCTTGCAGTGCACGCTTAATAGGCTTATCGGGCGATAACTGTTAAGGCTCCTTCAGCCACTCTTATTGTGTAGCATGACTATGAGCTATGTTATTCATTCACTGATAATTATTTTGAGCCGTACATATGGTCTGTTATGGTCACTCATACAATGCAATACACGTGTTTCGGCCGTAAGGCCTCGTCAGTCGCCCGGTGCCTTTCGTCTTAGTCAATCCCTCTTGGGTAGAGAACCCCTTTACATAGAGTAACCGCAGACGTGATATTTTTTACACGCGGCGTCAAGAGATGAAAAGAAAAAACCGGACAGCGTCGTCACTGTATTCCTCTTGGCTTGTGATCGTAAATATCATACCGTACGGTTTGAGTGTTTCCTTGATCCTCCGGAATATTGCTTTGAGTTATCTCACGATTACCAGCCAAGAGCAATCGAGTGTACAACACCATCCGTTTGGTGATTTTTATGACTTGGCGAAGCTTATAAATATCACGTCTGCTGTTCCCGTACGTGAGAGGGCTTTCATCCAAGAAGCCTTGGCTGAGACGAAAGCACCAAGCAACTGACGACGTTGCTAGGCCGAAATACATGTATTGCACTGCATAGGTGCCCAAACAGCCCACATGCATGGATCAAAAATAATCACCAGGTATATTGAAATTTGAGTGTGGTCATAAAAGAACACTCTGAACAAACGGTAATTCATTGGCTTGAATTTTCTAATTCTAAACTAAAATATCACACATGATGTGAAAAGTGATTTATGAAGAAAATTTTTGGAAATTTCTTAGTGATTAATTTGTGGCTGTTAGTTGTTCAAACGAATCAATGTTCACGGTCAAATTCGATTTGACGAGGACGCCAACTCCACCGACACCTCTGCGATCGCATGTTTCAAGGAACAGTTCTTCTCCGGTGTCATAGACAGCGTGAAAGGGATGGCGCCTTCTCGTCTCAGCCAGGCCAATGACGTCGTACCTTATTCTTCTTGCTTGAATCAACAGATCTTCTGCAGCTGATTGTTGAGCAAGGGTTCTTGCATTGTAGGTACAGATCGTCATTTTAGTCCGTTTCGATCTTGGCAGCCTAGTTCGGCCCTGAGATTTTAGCAGCCTCTCCGTACTCGTCCTACCTGGCGCTGCCGTACCAGGGGCTCTTTCGGGGTCAGGGGAATGAGGCCCATATTTGTTACGGTTTTTGGCATTTTTGATACCCAACGTGTAGCTTGCCAGGCTCTAAACGTGGGGGCTGGGTACTCACGAGTAGCTTGCCAATCTCTCTCGGAGGAGCGGGAGGAGCTTATTTGTTGGAGGCCACTCCTAACCGCCTCCCATGTACTTCCCAGACGCTTGATTGCAGGCTTTTGGCCGACTTGACACGTAGAAATAGAGTTTTGTCAAGTCGGCACTGCAGAAGCAGGGAGCTCGTCCCCTGAATCCACCTGCGTCTCTGGGAAGCACACGGTCGCCTTTGGTTCGCGTTTTATTCCCCTATCCACCACCTGGGGACGCGCCACGTGCCCTCGCGACTAACCGGGCGGGATCCCTCAAAGAGGGAGGTCCGTGGCTATGACCATTGACGTAAGAAGAGGGGTTCGACAAGGCGATACAATATCGCCAAAACTATTCACTGCCACCCTACAAAACGTCATGCGAACATTAGAATGGGACGAAATGGGAGTGAAAATTGACGGTCGACAATTAAACCATCTTCGCTTTGCTGACGATATCGTTCTCATAACACCAAACATCAGCCAAGCGGAACGAATGTTGACTGATTTCGATAACGCCTGTGGAAAGATCGGTTTTCAACTGAATCTAACGAAAACAATGTTCATGAGGAACGGATGGGTTTCTAATGCCCCATTCACGCTCAACGGAACGACAATTTCCGAATGCTCCAGTTACATCTATCTAGGTCGTGAAATCAACATGATGAACGACCTAGCCCCAGAGTTGAGCAGGAGGAAACGAGCGGCTTGGGGAACGTTTAAGAGCATCGAAGATGTAGTGAAGAGGACAAAGAACATCCGACTCCGTGCCCACCTTTTCGACTCGACAATTATCGCTGCCCTAACGTATGCAGCAGAAAACCTGGTCGCTACGTAAGCAGGATGAAAGATCACTTGCCGTTATCGAACGCGCAGTCGAAAGGTCGATGCTAGGAGTATCTCGTATTTCGCAAATGAGACAAAGGATCCGAACTTCCGACCTACGTCAACGATCGAAAATCAGAGACGCCGTTCTACACGCCAGGATATCGAAAATAAGGTGGGCCGGACACGTGATGCGCTTCAACAACAGCCGATGGACGAGAGCCGTTACCGACTGGATTCCTCGGGACGTCAAGCACTCTAAAGGAAGACCACTGACCCGTTGGTCCGATTTCTTCACGAAAGCGATGGAAGAAAGATATGATGCTCAGCGAATTCCTAGAGCAAGGAGGACCCACTGGGCTACTCTTGCACGCGATAGGGAAAAATGGAAGAGTTGCTGGTACCCGCTCGAGTCACTCGACGATCAACGGGACGACAGGTGATACAGGTGAATTTGTGACTGTATCTGCCCTGAAGAACTCAGTGATATTTTTCCAGGATCCTAGTCTTGTGCCTCTCTTTATCCTCTTGATCACAGCTTAAACTGTGATGAAATATATCCATTAATGTAGAGTGGTGTGCAAAAACGGTATATTGAAACATAAGTATATTGAAACATCATTGGGTATATTGAAACAGCATACCACTGCAAGTGGCGGTCAAATGAAGGAATAGGTAGGGCGCTGTCTATTCTCTGAAGAAAGCTTTAGCGAGGTCGACCTCGCGGCTCCAAGAAATAAGAGTAGCCATACTAATAATGGACTAATCTCAGCGCCCCGTGCACTAGTCATATCTTCTATGACATCCGGTGAAGACGCTTTCGGTGAAAGATGATCAAATCTCGTGTTGCACTTTATGTAGCAGGATTGTGTCAGGTGACACGCGCAGGGCATGCGACACATCACGGAGATTGTTATTTTCTTTGCGCTCATAACAACCAAAGTGTGTCATTCATCCGGTCTCGGAAAAATAGAGCTACGTCTGCCTGAAAAACAGCACACTTTCTGTAGCCGATACGGAAACATTTTAACCCAGCTATGTCACAACTCGAAAGAGAATAGCCTCCACTGGATTCAACAAGGAACATGAGGAAGACAAAATATTCCAATTAGCAGCCAAAGTCACTTGCAAACATGTTCAGAAATCTCCATATGTAATGGGTACGAGATAACGAATTAAATGCGAGGAGAAGTTATATACACAGAGCAAACGCGAACTGTCGCAAATACAAAACTGTATGAAAAGCTCTTGGATAGCAATCATGTACCAATGGGTGAAAAATAAAAACGAAGGAAAACGAATAAAACAGATTAGTCACACCCTTTGTCGATAATAATGCATTTATTACTGTAATGGGAATTGCATAGATTATCAAATACGAGCAGTCAATGAAAAATGTTATTATAAATGTGTGGTAAACACGACAAGGCTAGGAATTATTGTCCAGTAAAGTTGAGGAGATTTAATTATTGCATTGTGCGAAGTAATTCCATTTTCTTTATTGGAAGCAAGCCTTTTTTACAGAAAAGTTGTCCTCTTCTTATGGCGTCCACTATTTATTCTAGTCATCTCAATTCTTTTTATTAGAAAAGCGATCTATCAAAGTCAAAGCATTCGCTCTCTCGTGATCAGTAATGAACGCTTTAGAGAGCGCATTAGTTGGGCTGACTCCAGGATCGTCAAGAGAATCGTTGGTTCAGCATCTACGAGAAGGAGATTAGAACCAGTTCAAATTTTCAAAGTACACGGGTGATAAATTCCCATTATTAGATATTGGATGACCTGGAAGAAAAGCTTTTATGCACATTCACTAATATGGTTATTTTACTTCATTGTCACATTTCTTTATCAGAGAAATGTTGTTCTCCTATATATGTGTACTATGGATATTCTCTCTCAAACAAAGTCACTCATAGTATGGTTGAGACCTAAAGTAGGAGAAAAAATGCAGATCTGAAGACTTTTCTTCTAAAGTGGCAACTCTTTTCTAATAACTTACTAAAAGCTTTATTCTAAGAATAATGGAACCTCATTTGAACTACTGGTTTTTGCAATCTCACAGCTTCCACTCGTTTCTCTCTCGCGCCAGTTGTCATCCTTAGCGGTGATTCGTTTCGAGCATGGTGAGGCGCGCGTGGTCCATTCAATCATGATAGATGCTTATATACGCGTATACATGTATGCAAGCGAGCCTTTCGAGATTGACGTGTCAGTGCCATGTATACGTTTCGGCGGTATCGCTCGCTTCATCAGTGGTATACGCCCCACACTAAATTTTACTTTATAGCAGGCATGGGGAGACGTTTTGCTAATGGCATGTAATACTGTCTTATCATCATTTTCCTCCGACATGAGAGGCTGGTAAAGAATATCTAGAAATCCATCTCACGGACTGTTTTTTAAACCTCGCTATATACATTCAGTATAATCGGTGAGAATCAGAAGTGAATTCTTCCATTTGCTGACTCTTCCTCCTACTGTAGCACACTATCTCACTTCTCGCATCCACGTCTCTGCGATAAACCATGACTGTAGTAGGAAAAGAGTAATTATGCTCATAGAATGCTAGAACAAAGTATCTTCTGTAATTCTATAAAAGCTTTAACTCCTTAGATGCATTATCGAAAGAATGTCGAAAATGTACGAAAAACTGGCGCTACTATAGTGAGCATGATAAGTTATTCGTTATTTTTTTATTTATAGCCGCCGCCAATAGGTATGATGCTCATTGAAGCGATGGTTCATTAACAGCACTGAGTACCTAACGTAGTAATCGTTGTACGACTTCCACAACTTTTTAGATGCCGAAAGCAGCATTTTTGTTTGCTACACGAGTTTTCCTTTGCCACATGAAAGATTTGGTCTATCAATATGAGAGGATGAGCAGATTACATTGAACCCGTCGAAGTTGGAGAAACACGAAAAATATTCGAGGAAGCCGAGCAGTAGAATTCGTTCTCTGTTCGACTGCTTTTTATATGCCTCGTTTTGAAGCTTCGATATATTCAAAGGGGCTGATTTTAGCCCTTTGCGAGATATGTGATGTCAGTGGCTTACGAACGTTTCGGTGTTCTTGGGCGCTTCGTCAGATCCACACGCCCCACCAGCTAATTTACATAGTAGGAAAGGAGAGACAGAATGTTAAGAGCAGGCAGCATGAAATATTGTCTGAGCCTTTTTCATAGTCGATGGCACTTGGCTTCCATCTATTATTGAAACATCGCACTTCATTCGATTGTTTCTGATCTTAGCTCATTCTTAATATTGTGTTTCTTCCCTTCCATACAATGTAGGGTAGCTACAGGGTCGCCTGACTTTGAAGAGGCGCGCAGGAACACCGAAACGTATATAAGCCATTTACATAACATACCTCGAAAAAGACCTCTCTGAGCAGTAGAACTTTATTCTTGAAGAGCTGTTTCACGGCACTTTCTTGTATCAATAAACACCATGTATACTGAATCCATCGCACTACAATGACATATGCTTCGATGAGTACATCACGTAAAAATTTCGCGATCGTGAAATTGTTGAAATAGCTATAAAATGGCGATATTCTGGTTGTAAATTATTTCACAGCTCATCAAAAACATTGATCCACTGAGTAGGAATTCTAAACGGTCTAAAGCTTCTATGACTGCTCTCAGTTGCACTCAACTTTGGAAATGCTGCTAACCCAACTTATTTGACATCTGCCTGTTTGGTTGCATTTTAAGAGATTTGTAATTGGATATAATAACTGATCGCAATGTGATCCTTCTAGAAAATCTTGTGACTACTCTATAGCATTTGGCAAACAGAGTGTGACGCAGTGAAAATGCTCATCTCCCTAAAATGACTCTCGATCTATTACGCTTAGAGACGATCTGGGTGAAAAATAGAGAGAGGTATGATACTGTCCGTATGCTCGCACCACTATGGCATGCTACAGAAAGAAATTAATGCTATTACGTTGGTGCAAAAGTAATTTCGATTTCAGACCGTGCTGAGACCGCATTAGTTTTGCAATTTTCTTGAAACGGCGCGACAGGTAGAAAGGCCAGCGTGGAGTTTCTCCGCAACATCTCATATAGTCTCAAAAAGAACTGCTTCGATTATTGCTTTCTCCATGACTGATGAGATTGACACAAAGTAATTGCACTTCAGGTATTGATAAAAGCCTCTCTTTACACTTCTTAAACCACGACACTGCACCGTAAGTGCGCTGGTTGTTTTTTGAACCTAATGCCTTATTGATGTTGGAAATTGTGTCTGCTCTTTCACTATTCATTTTAGAGTGTCTGAAGCCGCCTACTTTTGCACTGACCAACTCCTTTCTACAGTTTAAAATAGATATGAAATAGAAGTCAAGAGTACTCATTAGCAACAAAACATAAAGCGCGAAACACGCATCAAAGTCACATTTAACCGTGTTTGTCAAGAATTTATTTCAACATTCAGTGGCAAATTTCAACAAACGTTCGATGGATGTGATTTAGATAAACGTTAATCGAATACTATCATCGTGGTGTTGTGCCTCATTTTGAACATCCTGTGATCACCGACAATTCTAAATAATGAAAGAAAAAATTCATTAATGGGATAGGAACTAAATGAAAGTTTGTAAGCCCAACGGACCCCGAAGCAATGGATAGGGACTGAATTATCCATAGTTTGAGATAAGGGAATCATGAAAATAATGCCAATTGGAGAAATACAAGACATTTGAATAAATGAAAATTAACAATCTCCGATAAAAATAACTTTGCAGAGAGTGCCCGAGTAAATAATTTGAAACATTTGGCACATTATAACGAATGCACACTTCTACAATGTAGAAGCCGTTACTATGTGCAATGCAAATTGAAGCAATACTTCTTATAAATCCTCTTATAAAAACCACTGCCCCACATTTCTTGTCACTCGAATTCCTGTTGCTCTCGCGGTACAACTAGTTTTACATCAAATTTTGACTTATTGTTTATTTCGGACTACTTATTTTTATATTACACGATCTGTCAACAAGTGTATGACGCACTGCGTGTAACAGTAATCCTTGAGTTCGATTCGTTTTCTTGTCACCTGCTATTCACGAAGCTTTTGAACTTCTTAAGAGTGCTTTTATTTGCGGTCTCCTGCAATATCTTTCGCGCTTGATTAAAAATGGGCACGTCCAGACAATCATCGCACCATTTCTCCACCCGTAAAGGGCTTTAAAGCTTGGTAATCCATATGCGGTCTCAAACCAGCATCTAGTAGGCCGAATCTCTCACTTGATGATGGAGATAACTATCATGACGCCAAATAATTGTACACAATAGAAGCTAAATTTTCACTGATCAAAGAGCTTGGGGAACTAATAACGGGATGCAGTTACACAAATGCATTCGCTCGAGAAATGAGCCCGATGTGCATAGCACTATTTGGCATAGATAATAGCAGCATTGTATGAAAGTACAGTACTAGGTGAGTGCACTCTGTTGGAGCAATATTTCACCTCAAATGATTCAACTTCATGCGATTGCTAGGGCACACATCTTAACGATTCACGGCTCTAGGCATTCAGTTTACACAACTGCGGCTCTAAACATAAGAACGAGTAAAATTTGAAATATGATCTCGGAACGAAAACTGTCTCTCTTCCTTTTTTTATAACACCCTTCTCACATAATTGTACGAATTGTGTGCAAATGAGTTGCATTTTCAGAGATAACTATTATTTCTTCTATAAATTTTCACACTCATATTTCTCTGCACTGGAAGTGTGCAGTCGATTCTCCATCAACTGTTCTATTTGAATATAACTTGAAAAGAACTCCTTTCATTGCCCACTTTGACCGAAACAAGGACAAGAACAATTTGGACCAAAACCCTTTCATCACGGCTATCATATCCACACGATGACCCTCCGACGACTAGAACGTGCTCGCAAAGGGCAAAAACCGTGGCGGGTACACTAAAGTATTCAGTTTCAAACAGGAAAGTCGGAAGACATCCACATTCTGTACAATAGAGAGCAAAAATTGAATGAATACCAAGCTTTGAATCAGTATTGGAAAATGGCCTTCACATTTCCATACCTCTTTTTTTGAGCAAGAGAGACATTTTCTGCATCTAAGAATACGAATACATTGACTCATCATAGGTAGAGCACACGAATATCAGTGCACAGCTTCTTATGAATACATTTTTTTTTGAAATCTTCCATATTGCAAATCAGATTCGCAACTGTTTTCTGAACAGTTGGATTAAAAAGAGTTGTAACTTGGATTCTAGTCGATACGGCATATATCGATATCTCTTAACGTAAATGGATTCAATGGCATTTCCGGCTTGCCGCAAAACCATTGACAGTTGGTTCATGACACATCGGCACAATTGTGTTGAAGGAAGAGTAATGGCAGAACGGAGCGCCGGCAGTGCAATGGTTAGCACGCGCCCCGGAAAGGATGAAATGTTGATTTAGATCCCTCCCGGCGTTCAACGTTTTGCATATCATTCAACCTTATGGAAAGCTTAGGTATTTTAACAGTCCGTTTTCACAAATTGGACGGGCCTCAGAATGTTCTTCATCAATCCTTCTTATCGCGACTCTCGTACACGGTGGGTTTGACTCGGGATGACGGCTGGCACAAGTCTCATACCGTGATGTGTAGAACATTGGCAGTTGCTAGTGCAGCTGATTAATTCTTCTTACAAACACATACCCGCCCAGCTGTTGATGGTCGTCTTCGCGAACGGCTATAATCTCCTGAAATCTACTCTACAGTTAATTTGATCCATCTGCCATCTGCTGTTTTTCCTATATTAACAATTTATCTGCGCTTTGATATTGATGTATATTTTTCAGGATCACGAATATGTGATACATTTTGGCGATCTGAGACGCGCAAGCCGGCTATATATTGATAGTGTCGATTGAATTTTAGAATACATTAAGCAGCAGTATTCTTGGTATGGTCGAATTATCAGGTAACCGCTCTGCTGCATAGCAGAGCTCTGAAAAGGCTGCTGATTTGAAAAGGTGGGCACGCAGTCTGGGACCCGTTAACTAGTCAGTGAATTATGGGAGCTCCGAATGCTACCCTCTTTCTCTTTCTCTTTTTCTATCACACTTCTCCTTCATGTTCTTTTCCATACTAAATGAGCACCCGAGGTGCTCGTATGAGGTGCTTTCTACGATCAGAGAACCACAACTCCAATTTTGCGCCATTGCCTCACTGATTTTCTATGAACTGGGCTTCATGCGATTTATGCGTAGTGTTTGTTTCGCGCTTCGTTGGTTCCTTGAGTGTAGTCTTCGCTACACCAGTACTCTTCAGGAAGATCACAATGTCACCCACGAAGCAAAGGCTTCATAGAAACTTTCCGTCATTACTTATGCCTTTTTGTCCTACTCGAGCGACTTCATTATCCACTCATGATCCCAGATTCAATTTTGCAAGGTCGTTATCAGGTCTTTGCGATGTCAGTTCCATTTAATTTTTTTTCGACGGCGGATCCTTTGGTCAGACTTTCTCTCGACTGAGTAATTAGACCCAAGTTCAAAAGAATCAACTTTTTGAAAAAAAATTTGAAAAATTACTATGGGTGTCAAATAAAGCTGAGCAATATTGAGTATAGAAAGGATTCAACTTGACAAATGCACTGCAAATCGATACGCCTGTTCAGAGCATCACAGTCTTCCTACACAAGAAAAATATCATACTCCAAATTTTATGACCATGCCATCTGATACTGCTGGAAGTAGTTAACGCCCTCCTCTTTTGTCTGAAAAATAGGCATTTAAAAATGCTCAAATTGCTCCCATATATTTCTTATTCATAGAAAACTTAGAGTTTTTTCGACTGCATTCGCTAATCAACATTTTTCCATTCTCTTGATTTGATACTCAGGCGACCTAATTTATCGAACTGGATGCTCTACCAGAGTGCCATTTATGTTATTCTAGCACAATATCCGTCCACCGCAGTGGCCTGCTTTGAAAATGGCGACCTTCGAATGTATTCAGCTATTCACGGCCAATTACCATTTTGAGTAAAGAAGAGCATCGTGAGCCACAGACACCTAAACCTGTCTACAAGTACATAATGCCAAGGACACTTTCATTCTCTTGAGGTCTACTCCACATTCTTTTTCCCATCACTGTGCTCTTGCTTCTGTTGGATAACAAGCTGCTCTATGATTTTGTTAGGTGTCAGACTGTCTGTTGACTCTCATGTCTAGCTGGGATCTGGAAAAGTGAAATTACATTGATAGGGCATGCTGCACGTAAGAGTTTACCAAGCCGATTTCATTACCACTTCGACAACTTACACTGAAATTTTCGTATCTGTCTTCTGATAATGGGAGTTCGAAGTTAAGTGTACACTAACAAATCTAAGAAACTCTCATTGATGCGCATCACTCTCACCAGCTGCTACATGAACTCATCTATTCATCACTAAGAAGTGGCACCCATCAATGAGTAGTAGTGGTGGTGCTGATCTCAATACGTGTGATCTGATGATGGAGGTGGCTAAGCGAAAAGAATTAGTCTAATTCATTGACAGTCTTACCCTAGTTGAATCACAGAGATCCTGCTATATAATCAACACAGATCGGTCTTCTTGCTATCTGTTGTTTGGCAATCGCAAAGACTTTAATGTTTCCTGAGGCTCCAAGGAGAGTAAGAAGCTTAAAACTTGACAGGTGTGTCTAGTAATAATGTGCAACTTCATAAAGTTGTGGAAATATTTTCTTTTAATCTGGAAAGCTAATGACTTTCTGATCAGTTTTCTCTTAGCTTCCTTCATATTTTCAAATTTTTCTCCCACTGTGTATATGATGAAATCTTTATAACGGCTGCAGTTTTCACAAGTGAGCGAACTAAGTCACTTGAGCACCGTATTCAACTCTAATTTCATCATGAATGTTTAGAGAACACGCTGATCGATTGAGAATAATGTAGCCAGTAAAGATTCAATTTGTCTGCACGATTTTGCTATTGACTGTGGCAGCTCAATCAACGAAGGAAAGCGTTGGAAACAGACTAACATTGAATGTTAACTGATTTCCTTCCAATCCAACAATGTTGTTCGAACGTACATTTACATGGTGAAGACGAAAGCCTATAATTGCCTTAATACTGCAATAATATAGATTATTGGTAGTGCATGTAAATATGTATGCATGTATATATATATGTGTATGTATATATGTATGTACGTATGTACGTGTATGTATGCATGTATGTATGTATGCACGTATATATGCATGTTGGTGCATATGTATTTATGTCTATCTCTACTTCTTCACTATTTGAACACGTCTGAAAGAGGACGACGATGAATTGAAGGAGTCAATGCGGAAATCGTCTATCACGTATCTTAAATAACTCACATCTTTTAAACCTACGTTTAACAGCTATATTGACTTTGTTATTGTAATAATATAGGACAAAGGTCGTTGCAGTGGTAAGCAAAGCAATGCTGATGTCAAAAACAAAACCAACAGATTTTATAACGATCAGCGCAGAATGTTTTTCGCTAAAATAAGTATAATTTATCACAATCAGCGCCACAGCCACAAAATTTTCTTATATAGTCAAAGCAATTGAATAAGAGATCATTTAAGGACTACGAAGAGTAGAAGTTCAGTTGTCTTGGCTCTCATTCATACTCATGATCCCCTTTCGATGATTTCACACAATTTGTCAATAAAGGATAAAGCGCGAAGCAATTTAGATTTCCCTTAGTTAACGAAACTTACAGAAGATAGATATGAATAATCAAAGACGTCCAGCCGGTGAGAATCAATATCGAGAAGATCGTCATGAATCGAAATAACCATCTCGCCGTTTCTACGTTATCCCTGACCTGCAAGCAACAAGTGACGCTGCATGTAGCGTATGACTGTACGTAATATTATAATTCCTTGTAACTAATAAGTTGGGGAAAGAGTTCTGAGAAAATGTTTGCAACTTTTTTGTAAGTCGGCCATTTTTTGTGTTTTTGGCTCAGTTCAAAGCCCTTTTCTCCAGCGCTGATTGGTATATAATTTATCTACATATTTCAAGATGGAGTTAACAAGCGAGCAAATTAGGTTGTTGATGAAATGGCTGTTGGGTTTAAATGCAACGGTGGCAAGTGAACGCACCAATCTGGCTTGGGGCGAAGACATAGTTGGCAAAAGTTGGTACAGGTCATTCAAAAAGTTTGACGAAGGAGAAGAAAATTTGCTCAATGGAGCACTGGTTGCTTGACAAAAAGTTTGGTACCAATATTGAATTGCAGAATTCGGTCATTCAATTCTGCAACAGCAAGAAATCGGAATTTTGTGCTCGCGGGATCGATCTTTTGCCGGCGAAGTGGCAGGAAGTGCTTGAAGTTGAAGGGGAACACTTTGACCATTAGTTTGTATTTGCTCGGATGTAATAAGTGCATAAATAAGTGTTTACAGGCATTTCAAAACCTTTTCTCCAACCTTTCAGTTGAATCCGGAAGAAATAACTGCGGTTGCTACTGTCGGAAGCTTACGAAACTCATCAATAACTGTAACCTTTACATCTAAGATTTAGCGAAAAAATGTGAATTTAAGTATGCAATAAGGTTTCTTTCACAATCATGAGATTCCCATTGTTGATTTCTTCTAAGGGGTTTCATATAGATTTAAGTAATTTGTGTTTGTGAGACATGAGAACTTAGCATTTCTCCCAGCTGTTTCGTTAGTAAATAATCGTCGCTCGCGGGAGTTGCCGGACAGTTGTGTAGAAGTACTTGCTGTTTGTGAAGAGTTTGTCTTCTTTACAATGTATTTGTTCAAACACCGATAAAGACGCAAATTCCGTGAACTGACTTTGTAGGTGAGAAAATGAAGTAATGCCTTAGATGTCCATCGGAATGGAGGCGCCGGACTTGAACTATCATGGTATTAAGCTAGCTCGGGAATGAACCTCATTGTAAATCAGTTTAATACTACTGAACACCGTCTTAATTAACCATCGATCAACTTTAGACACTTTATTGAGCGGTCTTCATTGTTTTTTTACTGTGCGGATCCCAGTACTTCTAGCATTCAACTCGTTTTTTCTTGTTCTTCTCGTTGTAGAATACTGGATGAGCGAGTCTCCTTGCAATCTCAAGGGTAACCTGGCTGTGATGTCCCATAGGGCGTTGTCGATAACTTTCGGAAAGGGTTGGGGGTGGAGCTCGACTCCACTCGCCGCGAGAGCGTTACCACTCGGCCACGGCGCCTCATATTTAACCACCTATCTAAATGAAAGGCGTTTGCTCAGGTCATATACTAATCATTATGTACACAACGATAAAGAGTGATGTGCAAAATCATTTGCGTCAGATAGGATTAGATCCCACATTTCACCCTATTTGGAGGCGGGTGCGGAACCGTTGTACTACCGCCGTCTTATCACCGATAAAAGCGGTCAAATAGAGAGCAAATCATTATGTTTTGCATAATCGTATAGCTTATCTTGTAGAAAGCACCCTTAGCAACTTTTTTTGCTGCATGGACATCCTATCAACTAGTGCATTTTGCAGCGCTTTTTGAAATATAAACTATTTTCCACCAATTACTCAGTACCTGATAGCTGTGAGAAAACTGTAGTACTCCTCGATTCCTTCTCCATAGCTCTAAATTACTGTGGCGAATATATGCAATGAGCTAGAATCTTTGATTTAGTAGGCAAACTGAGTCACGTAACAAGTAAAAAAAGGCATGCATATGTTTCAAAGCCAACTAAACCTAGGCACTGTTTAATAAGTCAAAGTTTTTTTTTTTGTAAGCCAAACATATGGTTGATGCTATACAATTGATTGAACGTCGTTTATGAGGCTTCGCCTTTTCCAAGGCCTGAGAAGATCGGGATGCCCACAACCAATCGGTCAAACATCTCTATCACTAAACCTAGATTTCAATAGCATCAAGCGGAGAACAACTCTCTCAACATACGCACTGCTTTTTATGAGTCTTCCATTGATTTCCCCCAGTGAAGACCAACCGGCAGCGGCGCCGATAAATGTTTGGAGAGATGGGAAGAGAACTCTGTTTCTTGAAAGAACACTTAGACGACAAGCTTAAAGCAAAATCAACTACCCCACTAGGTTATCTTTGCTAAGCCACACATCTCATTGAGCTCGCATGGGACAAAAACACACAACGGAGTGGATTTCGAACTAGAGGTCACCATCCTCGTAGAGGTACCCGAAACTTCACTGCGTGAGACTTTAGAATCATTGTGGATAGAGGCAAGAGGCTCGAGCATAACCTCGGGAAGAATGCCTCGCTATCACATGAGGTTTGATATACTAGACATGACTATTACTTTGATGCTGGAGATACAATAACACTGGTGGAAAGATCATTTTGTGCTTAATTCGATAGGAATATCGGTTTTGTTATTTTTTTTTTGTTAAAATAATCGAGGTGTTTGACTGACTGGGTTGTCCACAAGCAGATCTTTCCAGGTTCCGGAAAGGGCGATACAGCCGAAACGTGAGCTGTTCGAAATACCTGTATGATAACAAACTCGTGCCTGGCTTACAAAGAAAAATGTGCAAATTATATGCACATATATACATATATGCATATATATATATATATATATATATATATATATATATAACTGACTTTGCCAACATGAGAAGATAATAAACAGTGAAGAAATTTCGAAGTTGAATAACCGCGCTTTCTAATAAGTGCACCACTTTTCTCACCGTGGTAATGAAGAAATAGATAGGAAAAAACGACAAGCAGACGCTCATCGACGACACCGCAGTAAATTGTGGTAGAAACATAACGAAATAGGAAAACGTCCACTGAAATAACAATAGTTAACAATGCTGACTACTTGGCTACTTGACACACTTTCAAATTATTTTTATAACTCTTATTCAAAGTGTCTTCACAAAGTTTTTCCTCATTGTGCAAATCCCAGTAGTTCTAGCATTCAGTCCGCTTTTTCTTCTTCTCAATAGTCGTAGAATACTGCTTGACAGCATCTCCTTGCAAACGCGGGGTTAGCTTGACAGTGGAGTTCCATAAGGCGTTCGTTCTCGAATGTGGGAGAGTGCTAGAACGTGAAAATCGGCTTCACACGGGCAGTGGGGGAGGGGTGGAGAGGGGCCGCGACGGGCATCATAACCATTCGGCTACACCTCCCCAACGCTACCCCCCGCCCCTCGTTCTCGTTGCACTTTTACTAAGTCAACTTCACTGAAAAGTCGGATTAATGCTCTTTGTCTGCCCATAATCGTTACCACAATTATTCTAATGAAATTCTTCACATGTCATTTTATAGGGAATTTTGTGATATAAAATGGAACCAACCACAAGAATTATCAAGATTAACAGGAGAACAACATTCGTTTCTTTCTCGTACGTTCTCGATCTTATAACAGCCAGTAGTCGTTCGAAAGCCACCAAAAGTGGATGAAACCCAGCTAAACACATTAATTTACATAAATAAAAGGCTTTTTGACGGAATTTTCAGCACTTTTGGGATAAAACTCGATTTTCTGTGTCACAATGGAAGCAGAGATTGCACTGCAACCTCATTATAAATTACGTAGGTACATTCCAACCCTACTGACCCAGAAATTTAGGAGAAATAGACTCGACTAGTGCCTAATGAGTATAATATAGATTTCGGCAACTCGAGTGCAAAACCCTATTTTAGTTGTGAAAGGTTTCACGACTTAGTGTTATGATAGATGCGAGGAAGTAGATCGAAAATAGACAGTGCTGGAATCCGAGCAATAAATATAATTGCGCGTGGCTTAAAATAAGTCCAAAAATAACTCTGAAATAATTATAAAAAAAGCAATCATAATGAGATGTAATCTTTCACCTGCATATACTGCGCTGATTCGAAGAAGTGTTAATAAAGTTCTAACATCAGGAACTAGCAGCTCTAGCGGAATATAGAGTTCTTGGATGACTGAGATAGTTCTGACAATGGCTGCGATCAGACACGATATCAAGAAACTGCTAATGACGATTCTAAGATTTGTATGTATTGAGTGTATTCTAGAGATTATGGTGATGAATAGAATAGCAAACACAATTCCTTGCATTTGCACTGCAACTTCGATCCATCGAAATACGATGCTGATAGTTCCTATAGTCGACAACGGCATTGAGAGAAAAGGTTCCATCAATTCTGAACAGAAAATCTAATACTGATAGATAACACAAGTTCTATGCTAAAATCAGTCGAAAGAAAATTGAAAGGCTGATAAAGATATTTCAATCAATGATGAATGAGACTAAGCGGTAATCAAAGAAAATTCTGAAAGAAAATAGAGAAACTGCAGAAAGGAAGGCATACTTAAAGAATACTGAATTTGCAGGCGTAATAAGGATAAAGTTGAACTTAAATATCTTTTATAGATCAGCAGATAGAGCCGACTTACCAAGAGTCCATGCAGTTATAATCTCTCATGTTATGTTGCAATGAAAAAATTACAGCTGACAGTGACCTTTATTATATAAAACGTTTATTGTTGGGCTTTCCTCCCAATCCTCATTCTGACACTTTTGTTGATTCAATTTTTATTTATCTAAATGAATTACTAGATTTCATACTGTATTCACCATCATGATTAATGATGTATAACCATTTGCCTGACCAAGACTGGATGTTTTCCTTCTAGAAAGAATGGGTTGGCGATCAAGGAAATCGGTGAGGCCCACTTTTGTGTTGGCTGTAGTCTTTGAGCGGGTGGAGTCTTTTATTTTCTTGAATAAAACCGCTCAAAGAGAATGAATAAAACGGCACTCGTTGATAGTAACTCTTTTTTTCTCATGGAAGTACCTATTATCCTTTATGCAGTGGTCACTTTTGTATTAGCGCACGCACCAAAATAAGATTTTTTCAATAACCGACATTCGCAACCTCAGTATGAATGACTGTACGAACTGTACAACCTGAACTTGGATGATTAAATTCTCATATTAAAAATTATAGCACAAATGACAACATCGAGGCACTAAAATATGTTCAGACTAGAATTTTTTACAAAATCCATAATTAGTGCTTAAGATTCATAGCTTTGATTTGATTTACAAGGATATACGAACCATACAACTGAAAGCAATGATGCAATACGAGTTCATAGTTCATTGCTCGGCTTTACTACGTGAATTAGGAGTTCAGAAGAGCATATAGGCAGCTCACGTCAGAGTAATCGTGGACATAAGAGCGATCAGTTAACAGCTGATTACTATAACCAATAAATGTAGAAAAGGCAGACTATGAACTTGAGACGGATAAGAATTCAATCAAAACTTGTTAAAGTATTGTGGGTGAGATAGAGCTTCAAACATGAACAAAAACATAGGATACCAAACCATGTATGTTAAATGGGAAAGAAGAGAACAAACGTGTTAACTCTGCGAACGTTAGATGGTCCAATATGGGAGTGTTTGTCTCGTAGAGGGAAACCTGCTTGGGCAGATCGCTCCGCCGGTTGATCAGGTCACATGTCAACTGCTCCTGGCATATTTTTAGGTACGCACGCGATTGCTTAACTAACGTGTAGATCGACGTATATGCAGTAAAATTAATTGAAAATTGATCACTTATTGAGATTAAAAGACCACGTGGTAGGTCAAATAAATTATTCTATAAAGAAGTCTCTGTGATAACCAGTAGGTATTTTCTTCCTTAATAAGCTTGCACAAGTGGTCGTCTACGAGGGGTGGTGTATTGTTGTGGAGTCCACTCTGCTGTTCCTTTCGTCAATATGTTGTTAGTTTCTCTTACTGCATGACCGGCCTATCTACGTTTCGCTATTGATTTGTATTCCTCTGGATCTCGAAGATGATTTATGTTTCGTACATTTGACTTTTTTGGCATTTGGCTTGCACAAGCCGGTTAGACGTTGTGACTTTGACTAAACTCCAGAACACTTCGTCCAAGCTCTTTGTAAGTTGTCCACAGTATTCCTAGCTTAGTCGCAGTATCAGCTTACGTCTCAGCTTTATAGCCGACATTTGAAAAGACACCTGTTAGATCGAAAAGTGAGCACGCGGTTTCAGGTCCGTTATCTAGCTAGTGGGTTCAATGAGAGGTCCGAATGAGACTCACGCTACACTCATTCTTCTATCTAATTCCTGCTTCATGTTGTTTTTAATGTGCAACGAGCATTCAAGGTATCAATACAAGGTGATTTGTGCGATAAGAAAACCATTCATTTTGATCTAATTACCATTGTACCATTTATTTTCCAAGAACTGGTTCTCTATCCGCTTTATGCGTAGTCATATCTTTCATCCTGTTTCGTTGAGTTTCTTGAGTACTGACTCTGTCTCACTAGTACTTTTCGAGAACATGAAGACGTCATCCGCGAAGCTAAGCTCTCATAGGAGTTTTTTTTATCAATAATTATGCTCTTAGTGTTCCAATCGACCGTCATCATTATTCACTACAGCGCGGCGGCGAACAGCTTTCGGCATAGCATATCACATTGTCGGACTCTTTTTGAATGGGAAAAATAAGATGTCGATGAAAATGCTATATTATCACAGTACAGTTTTGATATCAGTCCGATAGAGCCATTATGTAAGATGGATCTATTCCATTTTCGACAAGCGCTATAGCATTTCATTCGTTTCGCCGCCATTGGACGCATTTTCATAGTGGATAGAAGTCAGAACTGAGGGCAAACACATTGCGCAAATGAATATGATCTATCTATAACAAGCATAAAGACACGCTGATAGCAGTTGTGGCGCAGGACTACGGAGTTGTTTGAGATTCTGCGCGCTTGTATGGTGGAGGTTTTCCGCTGAGTACCTCCAATCGTGCAGCCTCCTGGTGAGGATGGATTTTTGCGTGCGATTGATGAATTGATTGACTGCCACTATCGCTTTGTGGTAGGTTCCACCCGATAGGTGATTGGTCTATTAGACAACAACGTTATAGTCGACATGCACAAAAATGATGTAGTCGCTATAGATAACAACCTGAAATATATACATCATCAAAGTGGTGATACACCAACATCATGATGATATAAAACTATGTAATGATAAGAAGAGGTGAAGTAGGACTGTGTACTAGGCGGCTGACCTCGCAATGCAGTTAGCTTGCTGCGAGCAAGACCTTAACACAGAGGGTGGGAGCCAGTGGGTGATTATATACGTCAGAATCATACTGGGCGATTATATACATGGACTGGAACCCATCCCCGTGGCGGGACAGACTGAACCCATATGAACTTGGTCCACAGCTGTAGTCGTAAGCTTTGCCTACAGTGCGATGAGCTGTACAAATGACTGATATCATGAGAACAGAAACGAAACGACTAGTAAAGAAATAATAAGATCGTAACGGATGAGTGACGACAGCGACAGCCCACGGAGTGGACAGATTGAATATCCTAAGCCACGATGATGACACGGCAGCTGAAGGACTTTTTGAGATTCTGAAGGACACGCACTATTTGAAGGACTCTTCGCGTTGGATCGCATGCACTGCTTCGCCTCGGAATCCCGTGGCCTTTGTCCATAAAAGTAGCAGCGGTTCCGTGGACCCGTTGCTACAACAATTCAGCCTGGAGTGACAAGTTATACATGTAGATAAATACTTCATAATTATATGGGAACAGCAACAAAGTTATATTACAAGGAGATGTAGACTTGGCAGTCTGATGTAATGCACATATAATTGTCGAAAACCATAATAAAGTGAGTCTCCATCAGATTTCTCTTTCACAACATCTAAAAATCACTAAAAGAAGAAGACGCTGAAGAGATCAACAACGCACGAATTATGACTCTTAAACGAATTGCCGTTAGTAGTATCGTCACTGCTTCCGCGCTCCAAAAACTACCCGTTTCTCCATCGCATTGTAACTTGCGACGAGAAATATCAAGGTGGCACAGACGCAATTGTGGTTCCAGACTACGAGTTCTAAATCATTATATATTGGAATATACTTTTGAGTAGGTATGGTCACGCTTGTACATTTCTTTGTTGCGCATTTCTCGCTTATTCTTTGTTGCGAATGACGTATCATTTGATGTTTAGTTTGTATTTGTTTCAGACTACGAAGAAGGTGGATGGTGCAAAAGTAATTGCAGTTGTTGACCATGTAATCAAAAAGGGTCTTAAGGCAGCGCAGACAACTTACAACATCAAAGAACGCATTTGCCTTGAAACTGATAACAAATGCACAGTGCAGTGGTGGGTCCAGGAAGTTCCGTAAAGGAGCACATAGAAACAATGCATAAGCCACAATTACATTTGCACCAACCTCATCAAAAGCCATGGTGAAAACATCCCTCGAAAGTGGTCCTCTTGATAGTACATGAGATATTGCAAAAAGATTTAATGCTGACTATTTCCGTTTTTGAACAAGTTTATAAGGTAATTGCGGCTCCAAAAAATGCTGAAACCACAACTAGTTTTGTAGGTTGCTTCAAATAACTAATAATCGGAAATAGTCGACGTTGATTTTTCCTGCGACATCTCGTGGAAACTCAAAAGAATCAGCTTCGATGAACTATCGAACTGGCTCTCAGTTTTCTTACGTTTCCCATCTTCAAGTCCCTCGTATCCTTGACAAAACTTCTTCATCGCCACTGCACTGCACGTTCGTTACCAATTCGTAAGCAAAATGCGCTGTTGATGTTGCAGGTTCGCTCTCTTGTTTTATGACCCATCTTGAACTTACGTCCTGATACAGGAATTGTTCTTGCGCCAACCTGAAATGACTTCGTCGGCCATTGGCGGCGACAACTCAGTGATTGAATGACGATGAAACTCCACAGTACTGCGCAGCGCTGAGATATCACCACAAGCGGCTATGTTTACCGCTCGGTAGTTTGTAGTTGGGTACTTTGTAGTTAAAAGGGTCCAAATGGAACCCATTTTATTCACTGGAGAGTCACTTTTCATAGGAATGTTAGACATCAGGATACAGGTGCACGTCGTCGATTTTTCAAAACAGCCTTTTATAACTCTGTGAAATCCACACAGAACTATGTTTTAGACGCGCATATTTGTCCCCGTATAGATCTCTTTCTTTGAATTATCAACAATCGTTCGATAGCGTGAACGTTTCTGACTCCAACGCCGTGCTGATATCCTGATGAGACCTTTTCTCTGAAACGTAGCAGAAAAGTAAGCCAAATTCCCATCTGCGATAGAGGGGTTTCCTGGCGAATTCACGTACAAGGTCTAGCAATCATCGCTCCAGCGCTCGTAGCATCCTCAGCCAGCCGCACGTGATTTGATCAAAGGCCCCCTTGATTACAGATAGAAACTCAACTTATTTTGCCCGCTGCGCTCTAGAGAAACGATCTTTCAGGATTTAAGCACAGCGTTGGAATCAGGAACGATTTCGTTATCTAATGATTAGTAATAATCCAAAGAAAGAGCTTTGTCCGACGAAAAATGCGCTCGTCTGTAACTCAAAAAATCTCCTTCTCTAGGAACATCAAAAAAGACTTTTTCGAAAACCGGCGACGTAAGTCTTCAGCCTAAAGTCTTGGCTTTCGAATGGTTACTAACACTCTTATGAAAAGTTTTTCTCCAACTAATGAGGTCGGTTTTTCATCTGCCCTCACAACCACAAGGAACCGCAGTGGATTTGATCCGGTAAGTACCTTAATTTAGACGAAACGATAATGGTGCAAATATATGCTTAGTAAGTCAAAGTAGCAAATCAAGAATTTGGACAGCAAAAAGTAACGGTTGGGTACCACGCTAGTCTACAGAAAGGAGTCAATCCATTTGCACAATATTAGGAGACGACTCACTGTATTAACCTGCGAAAGCTGAATGAGCTGGACTACGGAACTCTGCTATATTCAGCTCTTCCTGCACCTCTTGCTTACAAATAATACTTTTATAACAATTCAACGTCCTTCTTGCGCAAGAAATCCTGTAGAGACCAGGTTTGAGCGAAACTACCTTCAGCGAAGTAATCGCCTTCAGAAGCTTGGAATTTTACGTAATTCGGATGAGTAGACTTCTTTCTCTCTGGAAAAAGATTTAGATTTTAATGGGTTTTACATCAGTTAATAAAACTTTTACTGAACCAAACTTTCTGCTTGGAATATTACTTCTTTGATTTATTTACATGACCAGACTCATCACACCTACTGTGCGAACATCCGCACTTTTTCATTCGTTCAATTTTCTCGCAGTTGTTGAATCTCGCGTCAGTCCCGAATTTATATCATTTGAATGGTGTTCATTCTCAGAATATTCCTGCTCAATGATGTGGTGGCTCTCGATGGTGATCCCGGGGTGTACATTCTCTTGACCACATCATCGACCAATACATTACAGACATTCTAACCAGTAATCTCTAGTTTGCTATTACACCACCTATCATCATTACTTAACGTCTTGATGGTATCACCTACTTTAGATTCTGAAAGGGACATATTGATACGCAATCTACTCAGCCAGACAATTTCATAACTTCAAAAGCAAAATTTCAAGGCATAAATTTTGTTCGCATAGTAAACAAGTTGCTTCGCACATAGCGCAATGCGAAACTACACTTTAAAGTTGTAAGTTTAGTGAAAATAAAGGCTCGCTCATCTCCTTACTTAGGTTCTCCAAAACAGGTATTGCTTCAAAGTGTTACCTCAAAACGGCCAATCCGGAGAGATCAGTTACAGTGATTTTAATCCCACCGAGCTCTCTCAAAATCCAGTTAGCTTACAATTGCTTTCTAAGTGTTTGTGAATAGCACAAATTTGCAGAATCGTAATAGTAAACATAGCAACAGCACTTTGGGCTTGTTTGAAGAAACACCTAGACGTTGAATTTGAAATCAAACAAAACACTCCACAAGGCATACATTCGGAACAAAAACGTAACGTAGATTCCGAAATGCTCATTTATCGATCAAAGTATAGGTTAATAAGAAACTCGTTTTGGAAGAACTCTTTGTTTTATCAATTGAGATATTAGCACAGAGTACTCGAAAAAAGAAAAGTGTTCAACGATTACTTATTGTTCCATGCTCACTTGAAGTTTTCTTTAGTGTTCAGGATACTTGCTTATATATATACATATATATATATATATATATATATATATATATATATTTGCCTGATACTTTGTTTTGAACCCTGCATATGGTCTGCCATAGGCATTTATACAGCGCAGTACACTCGTTTCGGCCTTGCAGCATCGTTAGTTGCACGCGGTGTCTTTTTGCTCAGTCTGTTCCTCGGAGATTTACCCCTTACATAGAGGAGTAGACGACGAACGTTTCATTCGCTTCGATAAGTCGTAAAATCAGCGAACGGACAGTGTTGTTCACTCGATTGCCTTGTCTGGCAATCGTGAAATATCGTAACTTTCGTATATATATATATATATATATATATATTTACTTATATAGGGTATATGTGCATATATATCTGTACATATATATATATATATATATATATATATATATATATTATATATAATGTTACACTTTTGATTATTGGATTCTGATTTTACTGGAGAAAAATGCTGCTAGGCGTCAACAATTACACTCATTACCACTGGAATAGAAAAAACTTAAAAACAAATTTCCTTTTGTAGTTGTAATGTCTCTCTTTTGGGCAGGTATATCTGTCATGCACATAGTATTGCATGGTTGGTACCCAACGTTGATGGATAATCAAGAACAAAACGCTGAGTGTTTGAAATAAGATGTTCATTAAGCGAAAAAATTGACGTATTGAAATTTTTTGAGGTGATCTAAAAGTTTGGTAGAGTAGATTGCGTGTCGCCTTACCTATCCAAACTCCAAGAAAAAAAAACAATCGAAGCGTCAGCTGGTATAATAAGTAGGGTAAGAACAAGCCCCGGCCTACTCATTAAGAAAATAGTAGAATTCTGTTATTGTTCTGGTTGCCGTGTCTCTATAAGCTCTTTTTGTCAACTCGATCTGTATATAGATATGATTTATTGTATGAAAGAGAGAATATATAGAGAGCCGTCCGTTTATCACTGCTCACGGAGCGATCTAATTGCAATTAAACAATTGTCCAGGTAGTAGAGCATGACATTGCAAACAAATCAAGCATTTCAATAGAAGCATGAGAGTTAGCATGTATAACTGCCGTTATCAATGGCAAAAAAATTGAAGCTTTGACAAATTCATCTACACCGCAGTGGCGTGCAGCAGACGATAAATACGATCTCAATTCATGCAGTTTGCACAAGATGAAGAAGTTCAGAAAATTTATTGAAAAAATGAAACGAAATCTTTTTATGCTCTTAACAAAGAGCATACTCATAAATGCATCGTGAAGTTTTACCTTGTTTTCTCACAGGTTGTATTCAGCAAGAAATTATGGTTGATAGCGTATTCGTGAAATAGCAAGCACTTTCTGCGATAGATGTCTTTAGAAATGGTCAGAAGAAAAGCGCTCAACACGAGAATTGTTTTTGCACCAAGTTTCAGCTGGTTGTCTTCGAATCATAATTCTTTTCTAATTTCTAGTGCATTTTTATGATAATTCCTTGAAAATAGTCTTCTATATATCATATCATTCGTTTCGAACGTTTTTTTTTTTGACACTACAGCTCAATTTCAATATTCCAAAAATCATTTTTGAGCCACGCATTTCATGTGGTCTTTAAAGATGCGCTGACTTATAGAGCCCGATACGCGTGTTTCGACCTTGCGGTCTCGTCAGTCGGGCAGTTATCCTCTCTCGTCTTTTGCTAATCTCTGTGGGCCCCTTTCCCACACTAAGAGTTAGCGACGACGAACGTTTTGCACTCTATGTCCAGTGAAATATCACCGAACATAGAGGGTTGCACACTCGATTGCTCTTGGCTAGTATATTCAATATATCATATCATTCGTTTCGAGTATTTTCTTGAGACTACAGTTCAAATTTCAATATTATATATATGTATAATATATATAAGTCAGCCCATCTTTAACAGACCACATGACATGCGTGGCTCAAAAATGAATCTTTGGAATATTGAGATTTGAGCTGCGGTCTTAAGGAAACACTCGAAACGAATGATGTGATTTATTAGATATAGTAGCCAAGAGCAATTGAGTGTGCAACACTCTGTGTTCGGTGATAAGTTCACTGGACATAAAGTGCAAAACGTTAGTCTTCTAATGGTCTAGAAATAAATAGAGCATTTTTTCGCGAGAAAATTCGTATATACTCTGAGAAACGATGTCGGCAGTCTTTGAGCACAAAATGACATATTCATGACACAAGCATATAATTTACTCAAGTGGAGACGAACGATGATTTCATCTACTTTTGTAGCATTGTTGGTTCAACAGATGTTTGAGAGAACTACGAATGAAGCTTGGTAGATAGTCTACAAATTTCCATTTGCGCCAATATTTGCAACAACAGTCTATTGTTAAGCACATTTTTATGGTGATAAGCGGTAAAATGATATCATTAGCTCGAGTAAAAGCAACATAAGGAATACGGCAGGTTGAACAAATTACTTCAGTTAACGTATATTGTTTTGCAAAGTGTATTCCCATTCGACTTGTCGTCCTTTTCTGGAACATAAAATTCAGAAGAGAGTGACTAGTGCGGAGAAATTTCCAAGCCAAAGTTTTTGCGATTTAGTGTATTGATGACCCCCAAAATAAGAATGGGGTAAGGGCGAGCCCGAGTGGTTGTAATGCTCATTGCAAAGGTGATACCACCCCATAACGGTCCTCGTTAGTCAGCAACGAACGCTTTACGAAACCACACACCCAAGCTACCCTTAAGATTGCAAGGAGACGTGCTCAACTAATATTCTACGACGTTCAGGAAAAAGAAAAGCGCATTGAGTGCCAGAAGTACTGGGACTGGTAACTGAGAAAAAAAAAACTGCGAGGCAGATCAAATAAAATGATAAGCAGTGGCAAACATTAGGATGTTGTGTTAGAATAGGAAACCACGAGAACTTCCAGGTCGACCTATAGCCTAGGCACTTTCTTACTCAATTTCTTGAGGATTCCAAATGTGTTATCAATTTTTCAAAAGATGTTGAGAGGCTTCTTGTTTATGTCCTGTTCGTTACCAATGAACGTCAATTTCCGAAATGACGATGGTTCACATGATAACGCGCAGCAGTTCGTAAATCCACTCTCATTTCTGACCTCTTCTGGCATGAATTAACATCTATTATTGATAGGATATCGAATCTGTTCAATAACTAGTTATATTTTATTCACTGGAACGAGATATCTATGTGATGTACTTATTTTTTCAGACAATAATTCGTCATTTGAACTCTTCAAATAAAAGGTGCGTTGATGTCCTTTCACACGCGGCAGGGCAGATTTGCAAGCGTAAAATCATAAGAGCTTCCGTTTTTCTGATTTTTGCTTTGTCTTTGATGATCTAATTCCTTTATATATTGGTTATTCGCTAAGTAGTAAATTTCTGGAATGCACTAACGAGGTGCTCCCTGAAATCAAAGGCCTATAAACTCCGGTTCGGTTAGCTGGTTTCCGCATCATGGGTTCCTTATTAACGAGGCCACTAATCTAATTATGAGCAGCTCGATTTTTTTTCGCTTGTGGGTTGAGCTTATTTATCATTGCCCCTGTCTCACTGGTGTTTATCAAAAACGGCGACTTCGTTATTTCTTACAGGAATTTTTTTACTGCACCTGCCCAACTAATTCATAATCCGTAATAAACATCCTTTGTGAGATAGTAGACCTTCAAATTTCTTTCGTGTAGATAAGGCGAGAAATCGACGAAAGAACTCCATTCTTGTCGTGAAAATCCAGCAGTAGCCACTTAGCGTTCTTAGGTGGTATGGACTAACTCACTGGTCGGCAAACAGGTAGAATCGCATTCCTTTATGTGATCTGGGTGCCAGAGTCCATGTCAAAGTGCTGATAGCTGAAGTGATGCGCCTCAATCAGAGGTTTAATATGGGCAATAGGACATACTTGAGCGTCTCATAAGGTACCTTAACAGACCCGTTAGGAAGTAGTTATGAAAATCCTTTAATCGCCCCTTTTGAGCAGGTGATCGAATGCGAGATTCTTTGCTGCTTTTCGTTCTTCCCTTTTAACGTAAAGTTTTATATTGTTATAGAGGTTGTGAGAAGTGCATATAATGATGTTTAAAGAAGAAAGGGGTAATTTTTCAAATTCTTCTAATGTGCCTCTTCTTGGACTTTTATTGCAATGAACATTAGGGAAAAAACGAGCTGTTTTTCTGCTGAGGAAGGTCTTGCTCAAGTCGACATCAGAATTTCAATTGGCCATAATGACTGAAACCGCGATAATTCTGCTTTGCAGCCTGCTCAATAGACCCACCCGAATATGACGTTGAGAGAACAGATTTTCTATCAGGTGTAAACAAAGTCAGGTTGCACACAACGTCACTGAAACCGGGCCAAGTGAAAACAGCTACGACATGCGACAGGTCTTGAAGACTTTCTAGCTCTACACTTACCGCATTCAAAGAGTCTCATTTATCATATCTCAGAAAACCGGTACCAAATTTGTCTGGAAAGAGAGTTTGTTCTGCAATCGATATGGAACACTAATGCAAGTATGCCACAACGTTAAGGAAAATCGTCTCTGCTGGCACTTAATGACACTCTTCAGGAAGACGAAAATTTTCAGTCAGCAGACAAGCCACGTGCGAAAATTTGAAAAGGTCTTTGTGGGTATTGAATACGAGGGAGCGATTTAAAGCAACAAAAAAAAAAAGCTCCGAACAACAAAATTACGTAGAAATATAGGAAGAATAAAAACAAAAGGGAACGAAGAAAATTGATTAGTTACACCTGTTGTCAATGATAGTGTAGTTGTTACTGTAATGGAAATTGCGAAAGTCATTGAATATGAGCAGAAAATAAAGTGGCGGAATGTAATTAATGGGTGGAAAACACGATACAGCTAGAATTATTCAATAGAGTAGCGGAAGTCTGATAACTAAGTTGTGCAATACAGTGCCGATTTCTCCAGGAAGCAAATTCTTCGCCCAGAGTACAATATTGTCTTTTTCGTATGTCCACCCAGTTTTACCGACATCTTAATTCAACTTGCTAAATATGAAGACGAGAGTGAATATGAAGAGTTGCCATGGAGGACGCGTTTCCTTGGTTAACTGCAACATGTGAGGAGATCGTCTGGATCAGCATTCTACGAGCATTCAAAAACAAAGACGATATCCTCAAGCAGTAAAGAAAACAACGCGCGAAATATCGAAGACTTTTGTGGAGGATAAATGAGAAGAAACGAAACGAACGCCAGGTGTACTGGGATCCACACAGTAAATTATGACGACGTATCGCGCAGAATAAATAGCTGCTCGAGCGCGAGCAGAAATAGATAAGAACCAATTTGAATTTCATAAAAGACATGTGTAGAAAAGCTTCATTAGCAGATATTTGGCGACTTGGCAGAAAAATCTTTATGCAACTCTGTTAACAGAACGTTTTCCTTTAGTGTCTTACTACTCCATCGAAGGAGGGTATTTCTGGTATATTTTTGCATTATGGAAAGCCACTCTCAAACAGAGTTGAGCAAAGGATGGTTAAGGTATAAGGTAGCATAACAGATTTGAATGTTTTTCTTTGTTATAATGTCAACTCTTCCTCAACAACTCAATGAAAAAATTAATTCGAGAACTTGGGAGTGCAGCCAACACGGAAAGTATGTTTTTGGTGAAAATTCGTTTGAAATAGATATCCATTGATGTAGAAAGATGTGCAAAACTTTCGCGTCAGGCAGGACTAGAACCCGCACCTCACTCTTTCCGAGAATGCGTGCTCTATCCGTTACACTACTGACGCCCATTTTGCACATCGCTCTTTCTACTGTACAGCACATCTATCTGCCAGCTGCCAGCCGTCAACGTCCTACCCCAGGTAGTCGGTCTCGATAGTCCGCAGTTGCTGGCAGATAGATGTGCTGTACAGTAGAAGGAGCGATGTGCAAAATGGGCGTCAGTAGTGTAACGGATAGAGCACGCTTTCCCGGAAAGAGTGAGGTGCGGGTTCTAGTCCCGCCTGACGCGAAAGTTTTGCACATCACTCTAAATCAATGGGTGTCTATTTGAAACATCATAAAACCGCTAGAAGCGGTTAAATAAAAAAGTATTTCGTTTGAACATTCGTTTATCTAGTAATTGGTGAAATTGGTCCACTCAAAGTGAGGTTGTTGTTGACATTAACTGCATTGCCCTTCAATTATAAGAAACCTTGTTACGGACAAAACAGGAAATCGCTGCTGAACACGGAATGGCACGAGCTTTGCGAAAACAATTTCTCTTTCTAATCAGCGAAATATTATTTATAACAAAATTTTCTGCAACATTATTTCGTTGTAGTGAACCCGTACCATCAGTTTTCCATATAGATATTATTCGACAATGAGCTTGGGAAGAACCCTTTTCCAATAATGTTGAGTGATTCACAAAACTTTCAGCCTTGAGAGGAAAATGAACTTGCCATCTTATCCTTTCCGGGACGTATTCTTCAGAACTTTTTTCATTGCTAATTACAAAGAAACCAGGTGACAAGAATATTTAAAGAGGTAACCCATCTATTATGGTTGGCATATGAATACTATGGATCTTGGGTAGCCACATCGTGCTTGCTGGAAAGAGAAATCGTGATTAATATGCATCAGTTTACCTTCATACAATAAGATCGAATGACATTTATATTTCGAGCAGAAGAAAGCAAAAACTGAACAGATAATTAACATTAACCTTTTCATGAAATTGGCTTCACATCTCTATGCAAAATTTTTTTGGATATTAGTACCACAACAGCTAGGCCAATAAACCAATAGCAGTTAGTTCAGTGAAATACCACTTGCCAAGCCAGCTGACAGTACTAAATTGTCATGTAATGCAACATGGATGGCATGCTCTTAAAGTATTTGCCGTGTAAAACTTTTCGTCCTGGGCTTTTGCATAGATTCTCACACTTGAGTAAAATCGTTTACAGCATTAATAAAAAAGAAATAGAGTCTCGACGATGATCATTCTCTAATGGAAACGCCAAGCATTCGACTTCATTAAGCATAGTATCAGGTGAACGAATGCATATTTGACTTATAAAAAGACGCATGGCGGTTCACCGGTGTGTCAGGTCAGGTTGTTGTCCTCCCAGACAGAATTTTTTGCCAATTTACTGATCTCGGAGAAATGAAAGGCTTGAGTAGCTATGGGCCCAGGCCCAGAATCAACCATCGATCATGTATGTATCGCAGGGCACTTCCAACTACCACGCTACAGGCTCCCTTATAATAGAACAGCAAGAACAGTCTAGCAATGCAGTGTGACTATACACGTGACGGCATGCTGAAATGAGTTGTAGGAAGAGTCTAGGCGAAAATGTAAGCTGGTCGAACCAACTCAATGGGATGGTTAATTGCACAGCTCATATTCTTTATGTGAAAATAGAGCTAAAAGAAAAACAACGCTTGTAGAAGAGATATAGACACAGTCATAACAAGCAGATGGCTTGAGTGCTTTCGTGCTAACATATCGTTCAAAGGTGCAAAACATCTTACGAAGATGGTCTGCAGCAGATTGAAGCAGTCTCCTGTACTCAAGGCACATACTGCTAGTAACAAGCATAGTTAGCATAACGTATAGCATAACGTAACACTACAGAAAGATCAGGTTGCCCCATAAATCCTTCGTAACTGTACAATTCGTCAGATCAACTGTTATTTCTTCGAAGAAATCAACAAACAACAGTGTGATCAACATTATGATCAGTGATATGCAGCCTCTGGTGAGCATAGATGGTGTGCCTCCCTTTCAGAAAGAATGGCTGGCAACTACGGTAGTCGGTGAGTCACTTTTGAACTGATTACACTCTCTGGATTTTTCTCTAGCAGATGCTGCATCAGGGTGCAAAAAACATAATGATCTGATAAAGCAGTATCAGAGCTATGCGGTACGTAAAGTATCGAGGTATAGCTTACTTTATTCAAAATATGCTGAGTCGACTTCATATGTGATTTGGTCAATCAGTGCACGAAGTTTCCATTGAGATATCCCATTGAGATATCACTTTACGGCAGTCCATATCCACTTAGATGGCGAACGATGGTGTTACGACCTTATTTAAATGTCTGCCTAAGCTACTAAAACTTCTCCAACATGCCACATTATTTCGGAATCAATCAGATTTCAAAAAGAAAGAAGAACTCATTGAAACAGTAGTGCGAAAAAAATTATAGGACTGCTCAATGAACTGTTATAAGGGAAGGAATAGATTCTACAACAGCATCCTTTTCACAGTTTTATATTGAGGAGTAATCAAATATAGAAGAAATGCGCAACGAAGAACAGAGTGTTGAACGATGAATAAGTTCATTCTGTATGGCGATGTCTATCTACAATTACCGACAAAAGTTAAGTACTTCCCTGCATATGATACGATTAAGAATACACTGTCTGAGCGTAGTAAGAGCACACATTGAAAAATCTTTTATTGTGCAGCTTTCCTGGAGACAATCTTCATTCTAATCTCTCATATCGCATCTTAAAACCTCAAAGGTTTTATATTCAGTTGAGTGAGAAAAGCTAGGCCAACAAATGGGAGTGCTGAACTATAGTGAATTTAGCAAAAGCCATCATGACAAGTTCATTACGAAAGAATACGTCATTTTGAAATATCACAGCCTCTTTGCAGGAGAAGAGTATTCATATGAATTAATACTGCTACGACCATGCCAATTGATATTGCTTAAAGTAGTTCACTCCCTCTTCGTTTGTCTGAAAAAGGGCAGTCAAAAGTGCACGGATTTTTTATAAGCTCTTTTACTTGCGAAAAAAAGAATTCTCCGTTGTAAACGCATACGGTATTCGGTGATTCTCCGTTCACCAACTTTGGCACTTGGATTTCCAGCCTTAACGAGTAGTGAAAGCCAAAGCAGATCCTTATTCATGTGCTTCTCGCTCAATTGCCGTCCAGTGCACTGGTCTGCTTCGAAGATGGTGACCTCCGTGAGGTGTAGTCCGCCATTTATGACCTGCTATTCCGAGTAAAGATGGGCAACTTGAGCACAAACAGGGCCCTACCCACAAGTACACGACGCAGAAAAAGCTTGCATCGTCTTATGATTTACCCCACAGTTTTCACATCACTTCGTAATTGTCTTTCTTGGAGTACGGTTCATCTATGAGTCCCGCTTGTCAGACCGTCTACTGACCGCCATGTTTAACCCGAAAACTTCTGAAGGAATGAAAATCGATAGAAAAGGGGTACTGTGAGCAAGAATTTCCCAAGGCGATTCCCTCATTACTTCCGACCATCTATTCTAATTCCTGTATCTGTGATCTATGCTGTTAGCTTTTATTGGTGTTGCATTGACTTTGAATCTGCAATGATAAGTCTAAAATTTTCCTGCTGCGCACCACTATCTTCAGCTGCTGTAAGAGCGCATCCATTCTTCACTGAGGACTTTCACCGATCAGTGAGTAGTACGTAATGGTGCCCATCTTAATACGTGGGTTTGGTTATGGAGGACAGCAAAGCGAGAAGATGTAGTCACGTAGAATCAGGAGGCGACAGTTATGGTAATGGAGGGATGCATGACATGTTTTAAGCCATCAACTTCAGTGACGATGTATCCGTAGACCAATAATATAGGCCCTGCTACATAATTTCCACAAGTCTGTCTTCTTATAGTTTCTTGACGATCACAAATAATTTAACGTAGCCTATGGCTCCAAGGAGGGTGAGAAGTTCATAGCTTGGCAGATGTGTCTCGTGGCACCTGTGCTGAATACGTAGTAACATCTTGAATTTTTTTCAAAATGCTATCGCCATCTGACTTCAATCAAGTCTCGCACAGCCCGAGAATTAATGATCTTTATTCAGTTTTTTTCACTTTCCTATATATTTTCAAGTTCTTGCCAGTGTATATGATGAAAACTTCCCATCGGTTGCAAATAAAGGCGAATTCTAGCTCCGAATATATGTTCTATATTGTTAGCTTTTCCTATTTTGGTATTGAATTTAAGTATCTCTTTTATTCATTTACAGGTCCCATCATCACAATCTTTTATTGTGCGGATCCCAGTACTTCCAGCATTCATTCATTTTTCGCCTTCTTTTTGAATGGCGTAGAATACTGATCGAGCATGTCTCCTGCAATCTCGAGGATAGTCTGGCTGTGGAGTTCCATAAGGAATTTTTGTTGGCTACCAAAGAGTTTCGGGGGTTGAGCTCTGAAACTTCTAGTAAAATTGTCGACTATATCGATCTGAGCACCGTATTCAACTGGGATTTAAATATTGAAATGTAAAAAAAAGATTTATCGATTCTGGAAACGATCAAGGACGATACCACCTGTGCCGTTCCATTGATCCTCTAGTATCTTAGGTGGAAAGTAAGGTGAAAAGTAGCAAAAGATTCGCTTCTTCTTTCCTACTTCGTACAAGAGAAGCTTGGTGGGCTCTTCTCGCTGCACTGATTCGCTGGTTGTCACATGTTTTTTCATGACTTTTTGTGAATAAATGCGACCATTGAGTCGATGATCTCTCTACTACCAGTTCTTAGCGAGTGGATTACGGAATGAGGAATCACTGAGTCAAAGAGGTGAGTACGGCGTCGTGTATTCTTTGTTTTCTTTATTACATTGGCGATGCTTCTAAACGCTCCCGAAGCAACTCGTTTTTTGTTCTAATCTGGAGCTAGTCCGTTCATCATATTGACTATTTGTCCTGGAGAGATGTAATAATTACCATAGACGAAAGCGGTCGATTGGAGAGAAGTAAATATCTGTTATATCCTTTTCAGATCTCTAATTCTCTGGGCGCAAATGGGATATTGAAACAATGCGTTTCCCAGAGTCATCATTTTCGCAAAATTTCGTGCTGTCCACAAGTTCTTTGAATTATCCAGCATTTGCTTCGTCTGGCTAATGCTTGGAATTATAGAAACGATGTCATCATCATCAATTTTCTTTTGCATATTGCCACATCTTGATGTTCATTTTGCGAGACTTTGCCGCTTGAACCCTTCTTCTTCATTTGCGCCAAAAATAATATTTTATAAAATGGTGATATTTCGGTTATGAAATTTATCAATAGATCACGGAATTTCCATATACTGAATAGGACTCTCTGCCTGTCCAGAACTTCCATAACTCTTCATCAACTGAATCAAACATTTTCTTTAGGTCAGTGAACGCTCTTGACTCATTTGGGGAGGTTTAGCAAAGAGAAAATCAATTTTTCTGCAAGGCTTCGTTGCTGGTTAGTAACCAGATCAGTGAAGATAACTAAGCGTTGAAAGAAAGCTTACATTTATTCTTAACTGGTTTCCTTCCAATCCTACAATGTTGTTCGAATGTTGCAAAATATTTACATGGTGATGACGAAAATCTGAAATAGCTATCTAGAATTCTCCATAAACCAATATTCGGTAATTTGTGTGTCGATGGGTGTGTGTGTATATATACCTTTTTCTAGTTGTTTACTATTGGATAATTTCTACAAAGAATTTAAACGATGATGAATTAAAGAGAACAATGCGGAAATCGTATAACACGTATCTTAAATGACTCACATCTTCTCAACCAACGTTTGACCGTCACATGAACTTTATTGTTGTAATAATACAGAACAAATGTTGTTGTGGTGGAGAGTAGAGCAATGGTGACGTCGAAAACAAAACCAAAAGACTTTATAACAATCAGAGCTGAATGTGTGTTGCTGAAATACAGAGAACTCTTTTCATTTAACACGATAGTCACTTAAATAGTTCTTCTTTTGTCAAGGTGATCAGATGCGAAGTCCTACAAGATTACCAAGAATAGAAGTCCACATATTTCAAAGCAACATAAACATGTAGGATTTTCTTGAGGGATTCTTTATGTACGTTGGTGATAAAGGATAGAGTTTGAAACAATTTAGTTTTTTCCAATAAATACTTACAGAAGATGTATATGAATAATCAGAGACATCCAACCAGAGAGCATCAATGCGGAGAACACCGTCATAAACCGAAATAACCATCTTGCCGTTTCTACGTTATCCCTGATCTGTAAACAACAAGTGACAACGGATTCATCGTATGGACGTAAGTAACCTTATAATCCCTTGCAGTTAGTTGGTTCCTAAAAAAGCAGCAAGAGTATAGTGTTACTGTCGTAAACTAATAGGATTCATCGTTAAATGCAAGATCTGCGACTGAGGCTCAACAAGAAAATGTCAATTTTATTGCATAGAACGAGTGATCGCGGGTTATAAATTGCATTACAAAGTCACTATTTCGCATTACCCACGGTGCTCATCAAAGAGGAACCACTTGCACATCCTCATAACTACTTTTTTCGTTAAGACCTTCATCAAAAATTGCACAGAGGACATTTTTCGATTGCTTAGGCAAGGTGTTCCAGTTATAGGCAATGTAATGAGTTGGTGACAAAAAAGCTATGAGTGATGTAGAGTGATGTGCAAAACTTTTGTGTCAGCCAGGACTCGAACTCATATCTCACTATATCCGGGAGAGCGCTTGCTATATCCGTTGCACTACTGAAGCCCATTTTGCACGCCACTCTTTCTACGATACAACGCATGTGCTTGTCAGCCGCCAACCGTCAATGGCCTGGCCCGGGTAGTCGGTATCGACATTAAACTCAGTCACGCTGATAGGCAATGGGTATTGAATGATCAAATAAAGTTCTTTTTGATTGACCGCTTTTAGCGGTGGTATGATGTCTCAGATTATTCAATACTCATTGTCTGTCAGCGTGACTGAGTTCAATGTCGATACCGACTATCCGAGCCAGGCCGTTGACGGTTGGCGGCTGACAGACACATGCGTTGTATCGTAGAAAGAGTGGCCTGCAAAATGGGCGTCAGTAGTGCAACGGCTTACAGCACCCGCTTCTGGATAGAGTGAGATATGGGTTCAAGTCCCGCCTAATGCAAAAAATTTTGCACATCGCTCTACATCACTGGTACATTTAAAGCATTATAAAACCGCTAAAAGTGGTCAAACAGAGAGAATTCTGTACGCGACAATAAGCGGAAGTGAACGGAAATGTCTGTGAATAGCGTATCTTGTATCTCTACTTAGTACGGGCTATTATGTTGAGAGCATGGGTTTGAAAGGTGAGAAATTTTCTGTTCAGTTTTTAATTACTCAAATCACATCACATACAGCTGATATGCATGGTTTACAGAACTTGTCAATCAAAAAACGATCAATGCAGCTGACTATTTAGAGACCTCGCTCAATAACAAGATATTCTAACAATGTATTCTGAGCCTTTCATGAGGTCTGGCATCAACACTTATCAAACTTATCTGAAAAGGGTCTCAAAATACATTTTCAGATTATAATCTTCCCGAACGAGATCTCAAAATAAGTCGATTGCATTGATTGTTGCATATGCCCACACAACGGCCATACGCATACATTTGGCAATAAAAACATTAAAAGAACATCGAGGTAATTGCTTCACCGTACGCTGAGCATATAGCTTTCGTCGTCGATTCCTTTATATAACGGGTAGATCTCCGAGAATGAAAACTGAATGAAAAGGCACCGCACAACTGACGAGGCTGGAAGGCCAAAATACTTGCCTCACACCGTCTTAGTTGACTACATATTTCAATAAAAGACGTTCGCTTAAGTCACAAGCCATTATACTTTGTATAATTGTTTGGCTCATCTTGTAGCAAGCAGTAAATTAGTAACGTTTTGCTATATTGACATTCTAACACACAGTACATTTTAAAGGCCTTTTATGAAACAAACATTTGCTACCAATGACTCAGTACCTGATAGCTGTGCGAAAACTGTAATACTCCTCGGTTCTTTCTCCATAGCTTTAAATTACTTCGGCGAATGTACACAATGATCTAAAATCCTTGACTTAGTAAGCAAACCCATTTTAAAAGCAAGTATAAACTTATGCGTATGTCATGAACTTTGTTAGCATTGAAGATCGATGAATACCGATTAATTAATGATGTGAATAATTGTGCTTTCTATCGAGTGCAGCGATTTTCTCACCGCAGTAGTGAAGAAAAAAATGGGAAAGAAGGACAAGCAGACGCTCATCGACGACACCGCAGTAAATCTTGGTAAAAACATGACGAAATAGGAGAGTATCCACTGAAATAAAGGTGGTTGATAATGCGGACTACTTGATTACCTGAAACGTGCTTCTATGCAGCATGCTCTTTATATTTGTCACATAACTGTTTTAAACACGATTCGTCATGCAATATTTTTCAAAAACCCATGAAATAATAAACAACTGACCATACAGATTATCAAGAGAATCATCAAAGCGACGTTCCTCTCTTTCTCGTACGTTCTCGACCTTACAACAGCCAGAAGTCGTTCGAAGGCGAGTAAAAGTGGATGAAATCCTGCTGAATATTCTAATCTAATAAATAGAAACCTTGGTGATGAGATTCAGCAGTTCTAATATGGGACTGGAGCCTACACTTTTAAATGATGGTTTTTCCTGTGTGATTATACAGCCTCACCGGGGGAAAGGGAATTTTTTTGGAGGTCAAATCGCAGCAGAAGCGGTTTGATTTATCAGAAAGGTTGACATGCACTGAATTTCTGCATGATCAAGCTAGTAAAACTACAGCGTTGCTATTCTGAAACTCCAAGAGGAATCAATTCAATTGACATTTAGTGTCATTTATTGAGAAGGCGGCAATCTGCATGCAAAAGCCAAATCTAGACACATAATGTTCGAGATTGATCTGGGATTATTAATGCGAGGAAACAAATCAAATGCATGAAACGCGGGGATCCACAAATAAATGTGGACTTGGGTGGGTCCGAAATAAGCTCAGGAACAACACTGAACTATTTTTAAAATACATAATCACAATGATGAGCTGATGTGTCTCACCTGCATACACTGCGCTGATCCGAAGCATTGTCAATGGCTCAGTAACATTCGGAACTAACAGCTCTAACGGATCCCACAGTTCATGAATGACCGAGATTGTCCTGATCATGGCTGCGATCAAGCACGATATTAAAAAACTATTAATGACGATCCTTAGATTTGTATGTATTGACTGTATTCTAGAGAATATAATAATAAACAGAATAGCAGCAACAATTCCTAGCATTTGCACCACGAGCTCAATCCAACGAAATACGATACTAACGGTGCGGACGAGGCTTATCGTCGACAGCGGAAGGAGTTCCATCACTTCTAAACAGAGAAAATGTTCTGATGACTCAGACGCATTTTGTGCTGTAAATTGCCCAAAGGAGTACACGAAGACTGAAGATTATATTCCAGTAGAGGACGATTGTCACTAAAACGCTAATGATAGAAAATTGTGGAACTACATGCTAAGAGACCGCTAAATTTGTAGGCATAATAGGACTAAAGTTGGACCTACATATCTTCTAAGAATTTATAGAGAGATCCTACTTCACCCTCAAAATAGTCTCTACGGCGCTTTCTCAGCACACGTTTTCGACTCTTTCGACAAGACGCATTTTTTGCTTTTTCTAGAGTTCAATGATCATCCGATAACATAAATCTCTGTTTTTTGTGCCGTGATTTGTATCCAATAAGACCTTATCAGTGTGTTGCAGGAATAGAAATTAAATTATGTTTCGCATTCAACGTTTTTCGTGCATGTTTCTGTACATGATTGAAATTTTTTTGCCGTTTTGTATAGAACTCTAGGTTTTTGTATTGCAGTTGTAGAAGAAGCTTTGTTCTATTGTTCTGTCAACTTAGGGTACTCATCTTTGCATTTTATATTATCAAATTAACCCGGTAACTTTGAGCTTATGCACGAAAAGCATAAGAACGTGTAGAGGAGTTTTTTGGAGTATCAGAGTCACGTGATTTATCTAGAGTTTTTCAAACCAAGGAGAAAGCCTTACATTCAGTAACAAAAGACGCGTATCACATGTGAATCGCGCTGTATGGCAAATCAACCGCGTGATAGGTAACAGCAGCTAACACATCATAGTCGATAAGAAATGCCGCGCCGGGTACAAAATCCAATATTTTTTAAAGTGCTACTTGAAGTCACGTTAGAGAACCATGTTTACCATTTAGATCATTGAGATTCAAGCTACCGAATAGTCACTGACAGCTTGGGGAAAAACGTAGCAAAAAATGCGCTGAATGCGAAGCTTAGTTCTATTCATACTGCTACAGTGTGTCGATAAATCAACTTGAAATAAAGTGCAGTACGAAAATTGTCAAGATTTGAGCGAATGATCAGAAGTGAGAGATGAGTTCAGTGTATATAACGAAACTGCAGCTGTCTAGTAGTGTATGAGCAATGTCGAGCGATTTTCTCATCTGATTTGCGCTGATCCAGTATTCGGCGTGGATTCATTATATGCAGGGGTGTATATCTAAGGAAGAGGCTGAACTAAAAGTCACTGTGCTATTGAGGAGCCTGGAAGAGTGAAACGGGCGCTTGTCTAGCAATGTATAAGTGCCGTACCAGACTCATAATAGGCTTAAACATCTCATCATGAAAAATTATAGGTAATACAAAGCACTCTCTTTGTCAGCAAACTTACGGCGGTCAACTTGATCCCATACACGGAAGATTAGCACCAAGGTGAATGTGTTTCAGCAGGTGAGCTGAAAAAAAAACAATAATTTCATAAGAATTCCTTGTTTCATTGCTTCTTTACAGTGTTATGATGCCGTGATTACACATATAAAACGTGAAGTGATACGAAAACATTCTGCACCAAGTGCGAGAGGAATCAGATCATCATCCACACTAGTCGCGTGTACCGCGAGCCAATGCTATGGACCACTGATTGCCCGACTGGCGAAAGACGGGTTCATCTCACGCCAGGGATCGAATGTCGTGCATATCAATCAACCCTCTCAAATGCAAACCATGATCTTTGTTCACAAATCGGCCCGTGAAATTATTGACATGTTCTAAGTAGTTGAGAGTAAAAAGGCATCGAATCGTGAGCGACAAATTTGCATTTTTGTTTTACCGGAGAAAAGTAGAAGTTGAGATTTTTGAGAGGATGTGTATGACTAGTGGAGCAGTGAGTGGTAGAAGCAAGATTTTTAGCAAGGAGAAGGAAAATGAGATACGGTATGGATCACAGCAATGGAGGAGAGTGTATTTACGATGTTCCTTAAGAGAAGAGACGAATTAAACAGAAAGTGTAGGTAAGAGATGCTGAGGAGGTGATGGAAAAAATAACGGGAATAAGAAGATAGGTGTCACAAAGAGGATGAGAACTGCCTTCTTAGATGGCTACACCGTGAAGTTAAACGATTTTTGGTGGTCTGCCATCATTAGCAGGACGGACTCCAGCACAGGTTCTATCTGTTTTTCTTACACATGAACCGTTCATGGTGGCGATCGGCTTCGAACATATGTACCTCCACAAAGCCTATTTCGTATTCCTCATGTAGTTAGCATCTATAAAAGCAAACGATTGATCTTAGCTTTGAACGAGTCCGTCTATTGATCATACAAGAGGACACATGCATTTTTTTCGGGAAAAAACTATCATGCTTTTTTGTTCAATCTATAATCTGTTCTTCTCATTACTTAATCGGTCCATCTACGCTTTGGTATCGATGTATATTCATAAGAATTTCAAAGTTTAGATTCAATTCGAAGTTGCGAACTGCGCATTACTGTTAAGCATTGCAAGTGGTGGTCAAATTTAGGAAGACACCGCTCATGTTAGCATACGTCTCCACTGCATAATGAAGCAGTGGCAAGAGTGCTGCGTTGTGAACTGGACCACCTTTTCACCTTACGCAGCCAAAACCTTCCCACCTTTGGGCTGTGCTCATATATCCCTGCTCCTTCAAAAAAGCTTATTTTTTGGTGGTTTTCAATGTTTAACTAATCATTCGACAGCTTAAATTAAAAGAATTTGAATGGTTTATTTCAGTTTTAAAATGGATCCATTGTTATTCTCAAACAGCAGAAACAAATTTTGTTTTTCATTCAGACATTTCGCGCTGAACAAAGCTATTCCATTAGACTTTCAGCAGTTAATCGATAGATCATATCACAAAGACTCCAATGATGTTTTTGGTTTTTGAAACGGACTTCTAAGTGCGCTATTACAGCCAAAAGAATATTGGACTCCGTGAAACTAGATCACTTATATTATCTCGCGCTTTTCTTTGATCCTTCGAGGAAAACGCAACTTTTGCTTTTTCGTCAAGTTCAAACAGTCATTCAATAGATCAAATCACGAGAATTTCAATGGCGCCCTTCGTTTTCAGTATGACTGTTTTATGGAGCTATAAGTGTAAAAATATTTATGTTCTTCATTGAATTATTTTCGCGCTGACCCAAGTTTTTCCTTTGAACTTCCAGCAATGCTTTGATAGTTGAAGGTTCGTGCGATTTTGAAAGTTTTCTTGGTTTTTGAAAAGGACTGTTTACTGCGTCGTAGCAGCCAAAAAATGTGAGATTTAGCTCAACGCGGCATTGACTTCAAGCCACCACGCTTTAACTTGTATGTGAATAAGATTTCGTAACAAGCGGCATTCCTCCACTGCACATTGCACATTGCTTTTCACTTGTTTTCGGCTGGTTTTCATCAAGTTCCTTCAATAGCTTACCAGACAGAAAAAGACGTAGTCATATCCCTACAAAAACATGGTTTGCTGCACACCAATCGTCTTTGTAAGAAAGGTCATCGAATGAAGCTTACGTTTGATCCGCAAGCTTTTTAGGATTGTTACAAGCATGTTTTAAAAAAGCCTCTTCGGTCAAGACACACCCTGTGCACCGAAGGCATAATTCAGTCTTCTTTTGATTCTTGTAAAAAGTCCGTCTTAAAAAACAAAACATCATTTCAATCCGTGAGATCGAATCTATCGATTTATTTATTTTTATGACTAGTTATTGGAAGTCTAGAGAAGTAGCTTTGTTCAGGGAGAAATGCTTAGAGTGGGAAACGAAATTTTATTTTTGCTGTGAGAGGCGCAATAGCAAAGCCTTTTTCAAAATGGAGTAAACCATCCCAAATTCTTTTAAATCAAGCTAGTAATTATTTGAACATTTTAATCGACTAAAAATAAGCTTTTCTGAGCGGTCGTAGTAGGGTGCTGATAAGGGAAATAATTTAGTTCGCAAAAGTCAAGTTTCTTTTAAGCTATTTCAGCGCACTACGAAGTCTGTTCTGAAGCAATGCATATTTTGATCCTTGAGATTTAATCTAGTGATTGATCGTTAAAAATTCTGAAGGAGAAGCTTTGGTTAGCGAGAAATTTTCTAATGAGGAAGAAATTTTTGTTTTTTGTGTTTTGAGGTTAATAATGGAGCCATTTTGAAACTAGTACATCATTCAAATTCCTATGATTTAAGATATCGAATAACTACTTGAATATTGAAAGCGACTACAAAATAAGCTATTTATACAGGGTCGAAACAGGATGCGAATAACTCGAAATCACCGGGATTTAGAACTATTGTGCGCTCTTTCATCATATCTGTTTAGTCACTTCATTATTATGTTCTCTAACACTATAATGAACAGCGTTTGAGAGATATTGTCGTCTCTCCAAGCTCCTTCACCTCACGAGTTTGTCATGAGACCAGCAAAAGAGCTGCATTCTCTCGTTTAACAGTTTTAACAATGGCAGATAGGAGTCTTATGTGGAAACGGCTCGTTGACTGATTGAAGAACTATTAGAATTGCATTGGTATCGACACCAAGGACCGACTGTCTATTAACCTCGGCATATTTTGAATAAATGAGCACTTTCTTGGGTTTAACCGTTCCGAGGTGTTATTGATACTACTCATTGAATACTAGCGAAGTGTACAACAATACAGTTAGTAATGCAGCGTGAATATACAATATTCGAGGTGGCTAACGTTTCGGCGGGTCGCCTTCTTTGGAGCCTGAAAATATCATATTGACAGACAATCCCTTAAGTCAAAACCTCCATAACCCTAACAGAAAACGTTAGAAATGAGTTTTGGATCGCATAGTAAATACTTCATTTGAGAACACTCACCTTTTTGATGTTTGGGGCTATCAAATATTCACTGAAGACCAGCTGCGTAGGGTCAGTGCATCAGTCGGCTGTGCCTAACTTAGGCCGGAAAGATCAGCCTGAGGTATGGCTCGAGGTCACTCCTGATTGCGAGGCACTCCTCTTTTCTGTTCATTTTTGGGTCTTTGCTATGTATTCAAAAGGTTTCTAAGGTTTCACGAGCAGATGTTTTTTGATTCCTGTGCGAGAATCGTGACTTAGACACCGAACACTACGCCTGCATGTTTTTGGTCCCTATGCGTGCCTAGTGGAGTGTCTGGATCAGAGTTGCGTAACCAAACTAGGTGTTCTTGTACACGGAGTAATAGTGGTTCTACCCGTTTCGCAAACGTACTCATCGCTAATGCCTCGCAAGGGATTAGGTAAATTATACGCAATCTCATACAGTCGCCGTCCTCTGCCGTTTGGGCAAACTTTGCAGTCATTGGTTTCGCAGAGGCGATCATACAGTCGGTTGCGCACTAATTGGCGCTTTAGTGCCTTTGGAGGTATTTCAACTATTCCTACCGAATTACCTAAACCTGCTCCTTTTAGGCAGCGTTTGATAGCTGCGCTTATTTTTGTTGGAGAAAAAAGACAGGAGGAAAGGAACCTTATTTTGATAGACTTGTCGTCTGGGAGCACAGAATTTCCTTCAAATCTACCTGAGAATCTCCTATCGTATCGTAACCATTAGAGATGGTTATTTTTCGCGCCAAGCTTAAAGATTCTACCTTGTGTTCTTATCCTGTGCACATATTTGTCGCTGTTCCAAACATGTCCTTCAGATGTGCGCGTTTTATGTGTGAAGGATGAGCTGATACTCAATGAACCAAGATATTTTTGTTGCTTGATTTTCTGTACCATTTTGTATTGTAAGAGTTTTTGGACATGTTGACTCGAAGATTCAAAAATGGGAGCCAATTTGCTTTCGGATCCTCACGGGTGAACTTTATGTACTCTGACTGACTATTCAACAACTTAAAGCTTTGTCCATTTCTTCTTGGCTTGAGCAGACGACAGTGCAGTCATCTATATACCTACAGTAGAGTAACGGCCGCAGATTGTTTATTGGGGCCTCTACTTTAAGTATAAAAGCTATGGCAAGGGGTGGAGCTAGCCGTTGTCCCATTGCCAGCCCTCTGATCTGCACAAAATAATTCTCAGATTATCTAAAGAATGAGCAGCTTAGGCACTCCTTTGAGAGAGCCGTGACTGCCGAATGGAGAAGCCATACATATTCGTAGTTTTTTCGTGCTCCGTTAGAAGCTCGCATATGGCTTGCATTGCGAACTCATTCGCCACGTCTGTATAAAGAGCGGTCACGTCGAAACATTCCGTTACGTACGCGTTGTTGGCAGTCGGTTCTGTAGATGATCCAAGAACATTTGGGTATTGGTAAGATGGGCTGGAATGTGTTTTAGTAGTTGGACTAGTATTAATTTCAAAAACCACGTTATTCTATTCTATGCGTTTTTCTGTGCTAGGTTTTTCCTATGCGACCCCAAAAATTTATTAGTTTCGCTTTCTGCTGGGGTTATGGACGCCTCTAATTTGATAATTTGCGAATCAGTTTGACCTTTCCAGGCTCTGAAGATGGCGAACCTTGCCGAATTCGTGCTGCATTATTACCTGTATTGTTACATGCTTTGCTGATATTCAATAAATAATATCAATAACCTCGGAACGGCTAAACAGAAGAAAATACTCATTTATTCAAACTATGTCGAGATCAATAGATAGTCGGCCCTGGGGCTTATTGCAAACTGTTCCAGCCAAATATATCTGACTACTGAAAAAAACCTTTCACTAAGACAAAAGATTGTCTTAGCTAGACAAACAAATATTTTCCTCTGTCGCTGCTTAACACAGGCGAATCTTTCCCAACTTCATCAGGCGAAAACGACTTCACTGGCTATGCGGACGACTAGAAGACGTCCAACGGATATTGAGCATCGAATTAAGATTATTACGAGAATCACTTCGATTTAAACAAGATCCAATGTATTTGATTAAAAGAATGTGAGTCAAAGGAATTCTATTGTGTTCAATATTTAGAGGATCGCCTCTGGAAAACAATCAAGTGTGGGTCAATTTTTGATTTTCGAATCTATTAGGTCAAATGCGAAAGTAACCCCAAGCAGAAAATTTGAAAAACTCTTTGAACAAATCGCATGGGCAAACTTCAACGGAACACTATAAACACCGTTAACGAAAGCCGTAAGAGTCAACCTAACATCAATAATGTGCCGGAAAAACCAAGGCTCACCATGTAAGGAGGCATGACTCTCCCCGATAGTGCGCGATCGCTCTTGGAAATGGGTCCAAGTTTCTCACCAGCGCAACCCATTTTTAAGGAAACCCTGTGTAGTATCGCGTGCAATTTGCAAGACCTCTAAGATCGGCTCCGCTACAAAGCTAGACTAGAATCTTCCAAGAGGCACGAACAACAACAGCATGTAGGGGCATTGACAACACCGCCCTTTCCTCGAGCGTTCTTTAGGCAACAAGGCCCCAATAATAAAGTAGATATCAATTTTCGCATATTTCCGGACGAAACTCTTAGAATCCTTGATAACTGTCGCGTTAAAACGGTATACGAAGGATACAGGAGCTACTAAAGTCAAAAACCATTCGAATATCAATTAGTGATAAGGGAGGAGAGTGCGTGGTAATTCCCCATTAGTTGGATGTTGAGATGAAGAAAAAACACCTAGAGGACATTACACTCTATCGTCCATCATATGATAGGAATTCAAAAAAATATCGAAAGTTGAATATTGAGTGGGTAAAAATAGCAAGTTCTGCCTGTTTAAAACCTTCCGTTATCTCAGCTTAAACTCGATCCACCATCATGCCCCGTCTTGTACTTACTTATTAAAACTCGTAAGCTGGTATGCACTGATGATCTTGCGTCTACTGATCCATCAACACTTCAAAGTTAGACCCATCATCAGCTGTGTGGACGGGTCAACGGATAGAATAACGTCGTTTTCTGAACCTAATATTAGTCCAACTACTAATACACATTCCAGCCATTTTCCAATACCCAAATATTCTTGAATCGTCTACTTTAACGCGTCTCCCAACAACGCGTACGTAATGCAATCTTTCGACGTGACCGCTCTTTATGCAAACGTGTCGAATGAGTTCGCAGTGCAAGCCATAGGCGAGCTTCTAACGGAGCACGAAAGAACTACGAACACGAATGGTTTCTCGATTCGGCAGGTCATGGCTCTCTTAAAAGAGTGCCTATACTGTTTACTTTTTAGATCGTCCGGGAACTACTTCGCCCAAATCAGAGGGATAACAATGGGACAATGACTAGCCCCCATCCTTGCTATAGCCTTTATGTCTAAAGTAGAGAGCTCAGTATTCGATCTCCGGCCGATACTCTACTGTAGGTATATAGATGATTGCTTTGTCTCTGCTCAACCCAAGAGATGAACAAATCTTTTGAGTTGCTGAACCCACAGTCAGAGTACATAACGTTCACCCATGAAAAATTCAAAAGCAAATTGACTCCCATTTTTGAACGTTCAGGTCAACCTGTCCAAAAAAATAAAATACAGAATGGTACCGCGAAAATCAAGCAACAAAAATATCTTGGTTCATTAAGTATCAGCTCATCCTTAACACGTAAAACGCGCGCTTCTGAAGAACATGTTCCGAACAGCGACAGTTATGGGCACTGGGAAAGAACACGAGGTAGAATCTTTATGATTAACGCGAAAAATAACCATCTCTAATGGCTACGATACGGTGGGAGCTTCTAGGTTAGAATTAGAGGAAATTCGGCGCCTCTATACGAACGTCCGGCGAGAATAAAGTTCCATTCATTCTGCCTTTTATTTTCAACAAAGTAAGTGCAGCCATTAAACGGTGCTTGAAAAGGGCAGACTTAGATAACTGGTAGCAGTACCCGAGACACCACCAAAAACATAAAACGCCAATTAGTCCGCAACCGGCTGTACGATCACCTCTGCGGTACCAACGACTGCAAAGTTTGCCCAAACGGCAGAGACGACGACTGCATGAGCTCGGTTCAATCTACCTAATCTCTTGCGAGGCATGCGGGATGAATATATTGGCAAAACGGGTAGACACTCTGTATCCGTGTAAAGGAGCACCTAGCTGGGAAACGTAACTTCGACCCAAAAACCCCGCTAGGCACGCATAGGGAACAAAAGCATAATGAAGCAGATTTTGACGTTAAATTCACGGTCCTTGCACAGGAATCAAAAACATCTGCGCGTAAGACTTTGGAAGCCTTTTGGATACATAGCAAAGGCATAAAAATGAACCCAAAAGAGGAGTGCCCAGTAATAACGCGTGACCTCACACCATGCCTCAGGCTAATATTCCCGGCCTGAGCCAAGTACAGTCTCACGTAAGCACAGACTCCAAGTGGCAGGTTATCAGTGATTAATTGAAAGACCTGGAACATCTAAGCCGTGAGTGTTTTTGAAATGGAGTTTTTCCTACGCGACCCAAAAATTTATTTCTTACGTTTTCTGCTTGGGTTATGGAATCCCTTGGTATGATAATTTGTGAATCATTTGTCTATTTCAGGCTCCGAAGATGGCGAATCTAGCCGAAACGGAAGTCACCACGACTGTAGTATTGTGCTGCATTATTAACTGTATTGTTATATGCATCGCTGATATTCAATAAATAATATCAATAACACCTCGAAACAGCTAAACAGAAAGAAATACTCCATCGACACCTCAATCGTTTTCAGTGAATGATTGAGAACAAGGTGCGAGAGAAGTGGTGCTTTTGCGAACTTCGAAATCATTTAGACGCTTTAATGTGAGCAATAGGATAGTCTTCCTAAACGTCTTATAGAGTCTACTCAACAAACATATTGCTATAGTTACAAAAATTTCTTCGCTCAGTCTTCTTGAGTAGAGTGGCCTTGTCTAACTCATTTTTTTTGTCTAGATTCTTCCTCTCAAACCATATTAAAGTGTCATATTACCCATGGGTTATGAGAAGTGCATGTAATCTGTGGTCGCCAACCCAAAGAGGGAGGAATCGCATTGATTATATTATCACGTAACCGTGTTGTGTTTTCCTTGTGTTCATATCGAGACGAGACTAGAACATCAACAGGTAAGCTAACAAGCGGCTTTTCTCCTGATGAAGGTCTTGGCAAAGCCACCGTGAAGACTTCAACTGATCATGATGATTGGACCAGCGATTATCTGTTTCATAGCCCACGCCATGGTTCTCGCCCAATTACGATGTTGGACGTAGAGATTTCACGTGAGATAAAGTCAGACTGCCTGAATATAGCACATTTTGTGTAATAAAGAGTGGGACACTTTAGTCCAGTTATTCCACAACTTCAAAACAAATTGCCTCGTTCGGAAATCTACGGCATTCATCGAGATGACAACAAGAAAAACAACAAAAATTTCTATTCAGCAGCCAAGGGTACATGGAAAAATGTTAGAGTATTTTGGTAGATAATGGACGTCAGATAGTGAATTAAATGAAAGAAGTGGTTATTCCCGCAAACAAGAGTGTAATGGTGACGAGTATGAAATAAAAAATGGTCTTTCAATAAAAAAGTTCACAAAAGGAATATCGGGAGATTGAAAATAAACAGCATTACGGATAAAGCTGATTAGTCACACTTGTTGTCAATGATCGTGTAATTGTCACCGTAATGGAATTGTGATGATTAACAAATACGAGAAGATTATGAAGAATGGCGAAATGACGGTAATTGTGAGGCACGTCAGAACAGGAAATTACTCGCCGATGTAGCGTGAGTTTATTAACTGCGTTATAGCAACGTCGAATTATCTACACGGAAACAAATAGTTTATACAAAAGCAAAGGTGTTTCTTCCTTGTAATGTCTATTGACTCATCCCTGACATCGCACAAGTTCTCGTCAGAAAGAAAATTCTATTTAAATTCAAAAATATTGAATAGAAAAATTTGGAATCGAAAGCAGACGGTGTTGCACGTTTCTCCTCTTGTCGTTCGCTTTCGATCTTATTATGGTTAATCAGTTCGTTCCAATGCCAGTGAAAGTCTCATGAATAGTAACTGAAATTTTGGAGATAAATGCACAATTACGTATGCGTGCTAATATGGCTTGTCTCTTATCAATGACATACTACTTCATCGATAAGATGCGAATTTTTGGAGTATCCTCGTATGACGAGAATTCATTTCCGAGCGGGAACACACAAAAAGTATCTATCAAATTAGAATAACATAGGAGAATCGCACACGTATAAACAGCTCCGGCTTCTAAGGTCTCAGTGCATGTATATTTTTCAACGTTTTCTTCAGAAAGAATAAATAGTTTTGAAAAGTTGAGACGTTCTGGTCACTAAAGCAGTCGAACATTTGTCTCATGAGTGCTCATGACGGTTATTAGATTTGTATGCTTCGACTGAATTATACGGTCTGTCTTGCATGTGCGATAGCCACAGTCAAACTGTGTATTTGCATCATAATTTCAAGATTTTGTTGATCAAGCTATCAGCACGAGATTGGTAGTAGAAATTTAATGATGTAGAGTGGTGTACAAAAACGTTTGCGCCAGCCGGGATTCGAACCCAGATCTTACTCGTTCCGGGAGCATGTGCTAACCGCGTTGCACCCGACGCTCGTTTTGCACTCCACTTTTTCTACTCTACAACGCATTATCTGTCAACAGCCAACCGTCTACGGTGTGCCGGGGGCAGTCAATATCGACATTGTATCTTTTTATGTCAAATAGGCGCTCGAAATATAATGCTTTCCGATCAATAACAATTTATTTGGCCAGCACTCCAACTTCTTTGTCTTCTTCCGAGCCGATGATTAGAGTCGATTGTTCAAAGTCGCTTTCCTCTCTGCGGTCTTTGTCTTCGTTGTCGAGAAGTCGAGTCGTTTTCGGTGAGCTTCACTCGAATTACGATATTCACTTATCGACGCTTTCATATACAGATATAGTTGCCCATGATGCTGACCAACCAGTGATGAAATTTTCTTCACTGGACAATCGTCTATCTTCTTTCCCATCCTGCATTACTAGTTTTAATTACTGGCTGGCACGGAGCGGAATCTCAATTTGAGAGCCGACTTTCCTTCAACTTCGATATCACCTTTCAATCATATTTTTTTTGTTAATTTTGACTGACTATGTAAAATGAGTTCATAATAAAAACTTATTCGGCTAAGGTTTTGGCGTATTTATACTATTACGCAATTTTTTATTGCAAATCTCGTGCTCTAGACTTAATTAAGAAAGAAAATCATGCTGTCCCATATTTTCTTTCGCATCATAGTCTCATGCAGTTTTTTTCTATTTCGAATCGGTTAAAAGGCTATGGCACATTGGAGAATATTCCAGCACCTTTAGCTAGGAGGGTATAGAAGGGCAGTACCATCGCTCACCGTCTAATAAAATTGGGAGCTCTATTGTTGAGATAGGATGTCGAAAACCGTTCCACGTCTAGCACACGTTTTGAAACGGACTCTATTTTACTCTCAGGATTACCACTTGATAGTGCTCTTTGGTAGATAAGCTAATACGTGAGGCTGATTATAAATTCTATCCAGCCTTTTCAGTAGAATAAAGTTTATTGTTAATTTTGTGTGTATTACTTTGATTAGCAAAAAAATGTCCACACGGCTTAACAACAACAGAGAATGCTGATGCGCCATTTATGACGATCAGAACAGTGCACAAACGTAAGGTGCAATTTGCAAAGAAGACGACAAAGTCAGCTTAAACTGCACAGCAAATCCGAGTGTGCACCCTTTTCTCGTCTAGTTCATAAACTTGTCCTCTATGGAAGAATTAGTCTAAGCAGCACTTGATATTCTGAAATCACTCGCTTAAAAGACGGCTTTGGCAAGTCCCTGTTTGAAAATTTTTTGTTGCTCCACAAACCGTTCTATTTGAATTAGTTTTAGTAGGTAGGTTACAGATATTTTCCTATTTCCTATATTAACTGAAATAGTGCTCATTTCTATTTCAAGCATATTGTGTGATAGTCTGAGCTCCGACTTTCACATCAACCTTGAGGGCATACCAAATTTTCTTCCACAATTGCTAACTAATTTTGGTCTAATATCCAGTCTAAGTTGACCAACAGGGAGCCTTATCACTTCAGATCCATGTCGCGATGGAAAGCTGAAAATATCCTAGAGCGCTCAAGCCAGAAGAACAGGGATGGACAATACGCTTAAGCCACACCATTTCCTTAGCGGATGTATTGATGTCAGGAGGTGAGTTGACCCATAAAAAGCCATATTACTTCTAGTCACCATGAAAACCGTTTCATGCTCGCACTTGTTGTACCAGAACACTCTTCACAAGCGTCAATAATCAAGGACAAGGTAAAGCCGAGGTGCCGACAAAGTCGACCTTTATTTGAAATGCCGGCAGCAAGAGGAAAGTCACGGCGACACAGCCGAATCATGTCCAATAATGGATGTGATGTGGAGGGACAACAGATTCAATTGACAGAAGAGATCACTAGACGACCGTTACTCGACTATTGTGAGACGGCGAAGAGCGGTTCGTCCACCGCTCCTCTTCAAGCCATTGCCCGCCGTCGTGAGTCACCATCATTACTCATCAATTTCACATCACACTACATTGTAATCAGATCAATTTAAATAGTAATTAGACCGCTACTTGTGTCAGTTTGTCTTTAACTACTTCTTTTCCTTACTGGGTTCCTTTCTGAGGACGCGGACGTTCATTGTAATAGTTTTACTTTACCTAATTCTTCGTTCAATAGGATACCTACTAAGGTTTACTGAAGCACGTTTGTCTACGGACAGTCTGTCAATGGATTCTCACCAAATGCTTTCCGGACGATAGCGTTTCACAAAACTCTCCTCTCGGTGATCGATTGTTCTTGCTGCCTCACTGCACTCCACGACTCTGGCTGAATGTAGGATGGATTGATTACCTATAACTGGCCGTCCGTACTGCTAGTCATGGGCACCAGTCTGATAGGCTATATCATTGCTCCTCCCATTGTCGCTCAAATGGGATCACACTTCTAATCTTATCTCAAGTAGTTTGTTAATCATAGCGGCGCACTATTTGATGTGCCCATGTGATTTGTACGTACTGTACTGTAGTTTCGTTAATTTCCTACACTATTTATAATCGCTTTTCTTATTTGTCGTTGTATTAGTAATGCTGTTATGTATACAGTGGTTCAATTGCCCAAGTTTGAGCTTGAGTAAGGCTTTCGCGTGGCAGGTGAACAAGAAAAGCTGCACCTCTACAACGCAAGGATCGTAACGAAGCTCAACGTAATTGCTTTATAAGGAACCAGAACGAACTTAACCCTTGCGTCAACTAAATGATAAAGTACTTGATATCATCTTTAATAAGCATATGACTTGTTTTGAGCCGATAGGTCTAATGCTATATAGGCGCCTGTTTCATCCTATTGCGGCTCATCAGTAGCACCCTCTCTCGGTTCTGTCGATCCCTTGAGGCTAAATAATTCTCCAAAGGAATCGACGACAAGTAAAAATAATTACTCAAAGTCGGGTGATGGTATGTAGCGCTAGACCTATCGCTCAAAACAAGTCATATCCTTATCAGATTATTTCGTTTTGAGCGGGTCTGTATAAGAGCAGTCGATAGCAGAAGTATGATTCATTTTTCAATCGTTGCCGTCATAACACTTCGGAGGTCTAAGCTTTCTCGTTCACCTATTTGCTACTGATCTTATCGTTGAGCATGGGAATATATCAATTTGGCAGAGAATTTGTTTGACTACTTATTTGAAATCGCTTAGGCACATTCACACTTCCTAATTATCTTTTACTCAAAAATCTAGAAAAAGATACGCTTTAATGGAATTTTCTACCATTGTGACACAAAAAAGCGCAGTAATGAGTTAAAATATCAACACGTGTCTATCATTGTACAAGTGCCATAACGGACCATAGAAAAAGTTTAGAATATGCTGTCAGGATGAGTTGATTAATGAAATGGTGTTAGTTGCCTCAATAACATTACTGCCACAAAGGAAAAGTGGGTCTTCATGCAAGAAATTTTACATATTCTTCCTTATTTCTGCTCACGGAACCTAAGTTTCATTCACTGTTACAACGATGATATGCAAGACTGGTAGAGATAGTATATACCCGTCTTCTTTCAAAAGGGAATCAGATTTCCTTGTTTTCTTCTAGAGCTAAACAAAGGGCATTCCCGGTGATTTCCGTTTAAAATACTTGAAGAGAGACTTATAAAAAGTGACGAGTATGTGGGAAGGTTAGTTATCATGCCTAATGCAATGTGCTTGACTGACTAGGCTGTAAGTAACCTGATTTTTCCAAAATGTGACGAAGGCGAACCGCTCAAACGTCAGCTATCTGAACATACATGTTATGAAAGCCTCGTATTTGACTGAAATAGAGGGAATTATCAAAGAATGTCGAGGTTAGTCGATAGTCGGTTTTGAGAAATATTAGGCCATTCCATAAGTTATGACATTGTAGCATAACCACCAAATTTGAAAACCAAAGTAACTGCATTTCTGTGATTTTGGTTTGGTGTCGTTCAATTGCGCATTTCTTGCAAATATTTTGGTATGCAGCTTGCCTGTATTTACTCTAAAAATGAGCCATCTTGTGAACAAATTTGCATGCTATTATGCACGATTGGTGTAGGGAAAAATGCCAGTAGAGAGGAACGCAAGATTAATGGAGCTTCCAATGGACGGCCCGGCACGACCGATCATCCAGACTCTTCTCTTCAGCTTTGAACTTCGTGAAGCACTTCCTGCCATCCTTTCTGTAGCCGTATCATCGCCCCATCCTCCTTTGGTTCTAGCTCGTCGGATCACTAACATTTCCTCTACGTGTCATTGGTGCATGAGCTGCAAACGAATTTGTTTCTAAGGCAGCTCCATTTCAAAGCAAGTATAGGCAAGTTATATACCAAAATGCTTGAAAGAAATTAGCCATTGAACGATATTGAAATCATACAATTTCAGTCACTTCTGGTTACGAAATTTGGTGCTTATTGCTCTAGTGTCAAATCTTTTGGAGAGTTCTGATTTTAGAACTGAAGCATCCATAACAAAATACTAAAAGATAACGGAAAAAGACCATCAGGACTTTCTAAAATTTTTCCTGACTTCTTTCCAATTCTGATATTTTGCTTTTTTTAGTATACGCTAAAGGTACTTATGCTGGTTTTTTCAATCCACATTTTTCCAAATATTCAGTTATTATTTTTTAGAAAAAGGGCGAAAAACAGACGTAACAAACTATCTGAGAGGCAAGACAAAGTGGACGGCGAATAACTGAAATAGTTTAGGAGAGGCCAACTTCTGATATGAGATTGCAAAGTTTTTGAACAAAATCTGGTATAAGGAATTTATCCTACTTTCATTCGCTATAGCACCTTTTAAAATCCGAAGATATAGTGGAAGTCTTCGCCAAAGCTTCGTGGTCAAGCTTGACAAGTCCTGTTTTCTTTCACAATAACGGAGAAATATTCTGTGGCTGAATAGGTTTTGGGGATAGTTATCACACAAGAGCTTTACTCTATCCGTGTAAAATATTAATGCAGCATTTCACAATACTTAATCAACTAAACACACAGCACACAGCTTTTGTAACCTAACAAGGTAATTTGATGCTAACTTCGGATTTATCTCCATATTTCTTGAAATACATTATTCCGTACTAATGATAGTGATATAGGGGCGCAGTACTGGGTGGTTGCGATGCTGGTCGCGGTGCTCGTGGAGCCAAGCTCCATTCCCCAACATCCTCCGGCAGTCAACAAGGGCGACTTACGGGATACCTCAGCCAAGTTATCCTACAGATTGAAAGGAGACATGCTCGATCAGTACTCTACGTTATTCAAGAAGAAGAATAACGAAGAGAATGCTAGAAGTACTGCGATCCGTGGTAACGCGTCGTTTATATTTTAAATAAATAAATAAATAAGTAGATAGTCATAATTCCATCATCTGACTTAGAGTAATTTACTAGTCCGTGTCGATTCCTTGATAGAAGATTACTTAGCCTCGGGGATGGGCTGAACCGAGAGAGGGTGCTACTGATGAGAGCGATACAGGTACCTGTATAGCACTTGACCTAACGGCTCAAAATATGTTATAACCTTATTGTATAAATAGTGATATACCATAAAAGTTGAAAACGAAAGAAACTTCCAATCGCTTGCCGAGAATTGAACTTTGTATACCCTACATAGGCGATGCTCGCTTTTTTTTTTTGAAGAGTCTAGGTGATTTTTGGGAAGTAAGGTAATTACGAATTTTGCAACTTGACATATGTTAATTTGCTCTACCACTATAGAAAAGCAACGATCCTTCTCAAATTTTATTTTAACCTTACTGCTGATTCTGATGATTTTCCATTTTAGTCGAAAAAGTTCACGAGCATTTACATATTAACTAAAAATACACTTTCTAATGAAGTATAATCTACACCATTGTTTGTTAGGCTAAAAAATTGTCACACTGAATAAATGCATAAGGTCACGTTAGTTTTTCATTTGCGAAGTGTGGTCATTATTCTCTTAGTCTAAAGGAAATTTTAAGATGAATAGAGGACATTGTATTCAAAGGCAATATCGTCAAACATAATGCAAAGGTGTGCCGCAGAGTCGGATGTTGGCAATGCGAGACAGTTTTATCCGTATTTGTTTAAGAAGAAACAAACTTACTTCTTCCTTGTACCTAGTTTTCTGCAAGCATAATAGTCAACTTTTCAATAGTAATGAGGCAAAGCTTATTTTGAAGGATAAGAATATAAAGAAATCTACATCTATAAAAGTGTGAATGACATGAGATGGAAATAAGGATCAAGTGTTGCTGCAGGACACCTCTCGTCAGCGCTCACTACGCGCTTGCCACACCCTCCACTCAGTCTACGGAATCGCCTCCGACTCGTTTTAACTGAAACAGTAAGTAGTTGTTGCACAATGCCAGCGCAATCTCTCCAACATAAAAATGAGGACAAGGCTTTTGGCACTGATCAAATCCTGAGGGATGCGCCATGCATTCTTCTTCAAATTTTAGCTTCGTTCAGGTATCTGGATGCGCATCTGGCCTTTACAAAGATTCGCAATGATCTGCCGATGTATCGAGGCAGCACCAGCACTGCTATCCTCCTAAACAAGTCTGGAATCAGTTCATCGATCTCGAAAAGATGAAAGGCTTAGTGTGTTTTGAGGGTGGGAACGAACCACCAACCAACGATTGATTGATCATCTTTGTCACAGAACATCTCTAGCTGCCACTCGCACTCCTATCCACCATGACGTTGAAAAATCACTATTTTATGACTACTCCAATTTGCACTCCTAGAAGTCATAACTTTCATGAGGAAAGCAAGTGGTTTACTCATTGTGCTCACTATAAGTGATTCTCAAAAATTCTGCAATTAATTCCTCTTCTCAATTCGTGGGAGCTCTTCGCTCCCACATACATTGCCTATTGAGCTGATGGAACAAAATCTTTAGCGCCTTCTAATCAAAGCATACCGCGCTTATTACGAGCATATATATATATTTACGCAGAAATATATATGTATACATATATATGTATATTTCTACGTAAACTTACTGACCATCTCATCTCTCTTAGACCTCCCCGCCGCTATTTTGCATCTAGTTCGTTATCCTTACCGATCACATCGCAGTTCTCACACGTAGTTCATCGTTCTATTCTTACATACCGCTATTGCTCATAGAATTTGTCATCCATAACTATCTTTCTTATAAGCATATACTTGATCATTAAGTTTAGATGTGTGCATATGAAATCATAGTAGACTGTTTTTGAAACCTCGCTGTGAAACAGTTAATATAACTTATCAGAACTTCCTGTAGTCGCCGAAGTTTGTAATTTATAACATATGTACGTTTTGGCGGCATCGCTATCATCAGTGACTACGCGACCGGTAGGTCGCCCCTTCTAATAGCGAGAAAGGGCAGACAAGTCCTATCTTCCACTGAGTGAAACAATGTGGGTGGTCTTTTTTCAGCCGACAGTTTTCTACTGACATATAGAATACATATGGACTTCTAGTCGAATGTTATTGTAACTTTGCTATGAAGATAATTTCGCAAGAAGTTTGTATACAATTGACAGGAATTCTTTTTGCTCAACAGTTTTGCGGTGGTATGACATTAAATATGCCCTTTGCGGACGATGAGCGTCAATATGACCCTCAGCTGGGCGCGCCGTTTGGACGGGCCGCGAATAGTTGTGCGTGCTCCAATGCAAATTCGGGTTAATAAAGCTCTGAGAGGAACAGGTAATCAAAACGACGAAACATTACTGATAAGACTCCTGTATGAATGATTTTTGGCAAGATTAGCGCTGATGTTGCCCAAAATCTTTCCTTTTCCAAAAGAAAAAACCATATATTTGCGCGAAAGGGACTATATTCCCAGCTGTTGTTTGGGCATTTTCTCATATCATATTGATGATTTTGCAGTCATTAGATAGCTCGAAAAATTCTGACTTTCATACTCAGCTTGTTGCTTGAAAGTAACTCCATAGTACGTTCTGATGAAAGATAAAAGATGACGTTTTGCAATCGCAATCCAATTTTTCTAATTGAAAGAGGATTTTTGAGATTATGTAGTCATATTTTCGATTCTTATAGCCTTGTTTGCTAGAAAGAACTTAAAATATCTTCAATAGAACTTTTGTAAACGTATTTCTAAGAAGAATAACGCTGAACTGTCTTGAAAGTCTTTTCTTTGGAAAACGATTTCTGTCTTATGCAATCGCATTTTAAAAATTGCGATCGTGAGATTTCGATTTTAATCTAAAAAAAAAGCCTATTTCACTAGATTACTAGCACTCATTCTATAACTGAGATCAAGTGGATTTAAAGGGTGCATTTTGTTTCTCAAATGGCTTGTTTTTTGCGGTGCGGAGCAGTCGTAATAAAAGCTTGCTTCACATTTGAGGATTTCTCGCCGAACAGAAGTTTTTTCTATGAGCAAACAACTACCATTCGATAATGCAAATTTTAACGATTTTGAGTAAGTAGTTTACCTTTCGAGAAAACTCCTTACTGAGGTGTGGTAGTCAAAAGAAGATTGGGTTTCGCACTCCAGAAGGTGGGATTTTGCGAAATTAGTCTCAAGTCATGTGCCTTTTGCAAAACATCAACTGCCTCTGAAACGTACTCTTCTTCTGATTGCTACAGTACAATAAAGAGTTGTTTTCAGATACAGAATTATTGTGAAAATCGTCGAACTTTGAGCTGTCGAAAAATTACTAGAAGTCCAGCGGAAGACCTAGTTCAGTGGAAAAGGCTGGGATGTGAAAGATATTTTGATTTTTACTGTAAAAGCATATCAAGAAAACCATTTCAAAAATAAAGTACGTCATCAAAATTTCCAAGATTCAAACTATCGAATGGTTAATATAACTCTGACATTCAAAAGAAGTGGCGGACATTGAGAGAAATTCAAGTTTGCGAAATCTTGTCTTCTTTTGACCGTTACAACACTCTGAGAAGTCCTTTATCAAAATCAGCTACATCGTTTTTTTTGCTAAAATTTTCTCTATCTAATGATTATCAGTTGAAAAATGCTTTATCGGGCGAGAAATGCTTTAATGGGGAACAAAATTCTTTCTTCGACTGTTACAGCAAAGAAAACAGGCCATTCAAGGGATGAAACACATCGTTCAAATTCACTCGATTTTAGCTATCGAATGGCCACTAAAACGTTTTATAGTTTTTTGTCAGAGGGCTCAAACACGGTGGAGATAACGGGAAAAAATCGCTTTACCTCCATCTCTTCTTTGCATAGATTAGCATGAATAGAGAATTCGAACAAAAATATGCACTGAGTTGAGTAATGGGAATCCGAACTTTACTAATAATCAAAAAATATCAGGAATTATCGGCGATGAAGTGGGATCCTAAGTAACAAGCAGCACTCTTTTTGACGAACTATTCACTGTTTTCAATTTTCAACCAGTATGCTTGATTTTATACCTCCATGCAATAAGTATACGGAGAGATGAAAGAAATGGAAGATAAATTCAATTGAATTGTAGGTAGATGTACATAAAATAACGTAGAAATGTTCGACGAGCTTCTACATTTCGCCTTTTCATGAATACTTGTTTTTTTCTTTGAAAACGTGAATAATGAATGGAGCAATTACGTTAATTCTGATAAAACTGACCTTACTGAAGTTTGTTCTATCATATCTGGCCATTCAATGGCACAGAAATCCTATATGTTGACGGAAAAGGTGCAAATTTCATTAGAAAACTACCACATTAGCCTCAGATCAGGCGCAGGCAGGCTCTCTTCGTAGTCGTCCGAGCAGCCCGCCGGCCGAAAATGGCACCATCCGCATAGGGATACATCCAATGATGTTGAGTGGTGTGCAGATGGCTGACGTCAGGTGAGACCAGTACTCGCATTTTGCCTTTCCCGGAGCGCCTGTTTCGACCAAATGCGCTACTAACGCCTGTTTTGCCACCGCTTTTTCTACGCTACGACGCATCAATCTGTTAGCAATCAGCCGTCATGGATTTGTCCTAGCAGTCAATATCGACATTGAAGACTGTACGCTGACAGATAATGGACATATAAATTATCGACAAAAACTCTCTAGTTTTTTTTAGTTGTGGTATCTGCTGTAAAGTAGGAAGAGTGGTGGAGAAGCTGACGTTGGCAGTGCAATTGGTTAAGGCATGCGCTCCTGGAAAGAGTGAAATGAGGGCACGAGTCCCTCTTGACATCAACGTTTTGCACATCACTCAACATCATTGAATATATGTGTACCTTTCTATAGGCTTGTCCATGATATACACCAGTCGAAAACTGTGCACTGAGAAAAATGCCACTAGCATTGTTTCACTTAACGCGAGATACGACTTGTTCGCTCTTTCTTGCTATTAGCAGGGACGATCTGTCAAACATCTGGCACTAATGATGGCAACGCCACCGAAACGTATGTACGCCACGAACTACAACTCTCTGCAACACCCAGAAAGTTCTGACTCGATGTATGTGTACAGTGTGATCGTTATAAGCTACTAAAGTTGTAATCAATGTTGTTGAACTTTCTGAAAACTGCGTGTATGATGCATCATACACACGCATTTTGAGCTTTTTCCTCTATATTTGATAGTGAGAGAAAATACAACCCTAAGTTTCATTCTCAATATGCTCTTTTGGTTCGCTGTAGAAAAGAAGAGAAAATCACGTTTCGCTACCGACGTGGTTTCCTTGTCCGTCTGGAGTCTGCATTTTGCTTTTCACTATACTTTTATTACTCATTCGACAGCAACACGAGATGGTGTACAGGAAATTATGAGTATCAAATAAGACTATACTAACTTTTCTAGAACAGAAAAAAGAGTCCAATTAGATAACAAGATTTGCGCACCGCTTCCAAATTGCGCAGCGCGGTGAAATCTGAGCTACTCAAAGAGCTGAAGACTTGCGTGGAAAAATTTCCACACGAGTAGGCTCATAATTGCCTTGTCATTTATTCTCAATATGTCAATAATGTTGTATTGCTGAAATAACGTATATAATGGTTGGATAGCAATAAGTTTGAGATAGTTCGTTTCACGATCTAAGTTTCGCGTCGCACTCGGTGATCCATCAATCAGCGATGGAATACTACTATTCAGCGCACACATGATTAATCATAAAGAGAAGATTAAGTTGCCCATAGTATTCGTCTGGCTTGGGCTTGAGGATGTTATGACAAAATAACACGAACGTGCCACCTTCATTGGTCCATCGCTTTGAGGTCAAATGTGCTGAGGCCGTTGTTTCGCTGATGAACCAAAAATATCAATTAATCCAATGGAAATCTGTCTGTCGAGTCAGCAAACGACATTTTCCGCTTAGCTGACCATAGAAATGTCGTCGCTTGTAGACTGCCGTGCAAGGCCTTCTCTGTTACCACAAATTCTCAAGCTTGGATGAAACTGTTAGTGGTATAAGTAATAACCAAATATTGCAATATGGCGCGTTTCAGGATTAGAAAAGTGTAAAAGATGACAGAGATTCAGGTCGAGAAAAGGTGCTAGAACAACTCTAGGAGATGATTAGTGATTCAACATATTTTCTTTAGTACTGAGCAGATTAGCAGAAAAGACTAGAGTTGTGTAGAAGATATAAAAGTACAGATGTAGCGTGCATGATGGTTGGAGTAACTTCATTTTCTCCCATAATTACAGAAGTTCAAAATGATTTACGAAATTGATGTGTAGCTAACTTCCGGATTTACCTGCACTAGAAGCCCGTAAAGGTATAAAATAAGATGGAGTATGACAAATACGATGTTGTAGAAATGGAAACTATAGAGGTAAGTGGTCACTATGATATCAAAGTCTTTCTGTTTTAAAGGGTGGAGGGTCTTATGAGGAAAAGTTATATTTTTTCAGATGTCTCAACATTATGAAATTACTTCATGAACAAGTGTATTCATTTGATTGAAGATAATTACTTTAATTAGGTTGGCAATTATAACAACTAACAGAATGTTCATAGCAAATTCTCCTTGCCTCCTTTGGACTGAATACATTTATGAAGTCGGTTGAGAAAATTTTCAGCGATGCTCGCACACGTTTCCACCGTAATTTCGTCCCAAGCGCGTATCAAAGCCAAATCACTCCACAATCGCCATAATAGCCGCCAACTTATCAAGAAGGGTCAGCAGAAGTCCGCAGTAGCAAGAACTATGAGCCGCAGTCATTTTCCGGTCAATGTCTGAGCCTGCATTTGCGTCACAAAAAGGACGCTACTGGTCTTCATTGACGGAAAGGTCAAGATCAGCGATGTCAGCTATCGATAGCAAGTCTTAAGGAGCGTATGGAGCCTAAGAGTACTCAAAACTTTGGCGCCGACTGATTTACGCTTCAACAGGGCTACGCTCCAGCTCATTCGACGCGTCAAAAGATTGCCATCTCTCAAGAGCTGCTTAGAGACCCCTAGGATAAGAAAATTTAGCAGTCGAACTTGCAGGGTCTCAACCCAGTGGATTACTACTTGTGGTCCATACTGAAGAAAAAAGTCTCGGGCTACTCGCTACAGTAGCGCAAACGCGCTCAAAACGGCTTTGACACGCGCTTAGGACGAAATTATTTTTGAAACATGTGCAAACATCGTTGAGAATTTTCATAAGCGACTTTGTAAGTTCATAGAGATCAAAGGTAGCAGCTTTGAGAATTTGTTATAAACTTTTATATTTATTGTTAAGATTGCTGGACTAATAAGTTCAATTATTTTTTTAGCTGAACAAATTCATCTGTTTGTGCACTGTTTTTTAAGAGTTGGAGTGTCCGAAAAAATTATCAAAACTTCTGCAGCACGCCTGTATGTTGGAGACTAGTTCGACATGTAAAGAAATAAAAAAAATGCAATGATGGAAAATTATCCTCAAAGGTGCAGAAATGTGTTCGTTATTCATGGTAACGTTAATTCGTAAGTATTCACATAATAGGAGTATCCCAGCATGCAACATGAACAAGAATGTAGTGATTGATCTAAGCTAAAGCAGCGATGAAAACTATAACTTTGTGGAGCATATTGTAGAATAAAATCTTTATTTGATATCTTCAAGACTGTGATTTTGAACTGAATTTCAATTTCCAAAAGTTAGGTAGAAACGTTAATCGTGAGAAATGGAAAAGCTTAACGTTAATGAGTCTCGCAATTTCTATCGTGGGAAGTTTATCAAGTAATCAACGTCATTATGAACCATTAATCTCCCTATGTGCAAATAAGATATATTGGTACAGTTACTCCTTGTTATGACCATGCCATTTGATACTGCTGGAAGTAGTTAACGCCCTCGTCTTTTGTCTGAAAAGTGGGCGATCAAGAATGCACAGACTGCTTCCACAAACTCTTTTATTCGTAAAAAGAATGCAAAATGATCGATGTACATAGGAACAAGACAAGAATCATCTTTTATGATCTCTGCTATGGAAACTCAACAAAACTCCTACTGTGATCATGTTAGTCGGTCAGCGTCTTGAATTTTTGTTGTGCACGATAGAACAATTTTGCTTGAAGAGCTTTGACAATAAAAAAATTTCCTTCAACACTGCCATGTGCGATCAGCAGTACACAAGTCGCAGATATCGCTCCAGGCAGTATCCCCCTAGACTGCCAATTTTAAAAGCTGCTTCTAAGAGGGAGATGCAGCTTGATTGTTTTTCTTTATTCACTTTGTTCACTCACTTATCTGCGAAATAAACGCTCCTCTGTTTAAGCGTGATCCATTATTTTGTAGCTCGGTAGGTGAACGGATTATTGAATTTGCTTCATTCATGCTGCTTGAAAAGATGACAATGCTATTCAAAATGAAGGTTCCGTGGAAAATTTTCATCAACATTCATGCTGTCCTGATTTGAGTTTAAATACTTTATCATAAACAGATGCAGCAATAACTTCGGTATTATGGTGTCGCTTTGTGAGACTATCTCTTATACGAATCGTAAGAAACCTTTGTAAAAGCTGTGATTTTGTGCTGTAGTTGCGATGAGTTTTAGTTAATGAGTGCACATATTTCGTATTATTATTTAGTATCATTATCAATTATTTCGTGTTATAAAATATTGATATATGCATATATATATATATATATATATATCCAAAGTAAATAACTGGGCATCATTCATGAAGAAACTGAGGCATCGTTTCTCAGGAGAAAGGATAAAAGGACATAGATCCCGGCGTTTATCAATCACTTAGGGATACGCCATGCTGCCTTCTTCAACTTTAAGCTTTGTCCGAGGTGATGCATGTCTGGCGCACGGGATCGATCCATCGATCATGTGTGTCGTAGGCATCTGTGGTCATTGCGTCACACTTGCTCTTCCCTTTCTCTAAGAACAGAATCTTTGAGGTGCTTCCAATAACTTTTCTGCCCATGCCAATGAGAATTCTTTTGCATGGATCACCTTTGATTAGTATTTATTGTCAGTCTTACTGAGACGTTCTAGCAAGATCAAGCTTGAGTTTCCTTTTTTCGCTGATCGCCAAATAGTAGTAGTGTAGTAGTGTGATCCTCTTGCTTGAAGAGTTGGGCGATTTGGGTCTTAATTTCGAATTCTTCGACAAACAACTTGTATTCTTTGATCGAGTCCACTTTTCGTTGTAATTCCTGCAAAGCGAACATTTTATTGAGTTAATCCTATCCATCAATGACTTGTGTCTTTTCCGACGAAGTAGAAGATTCTTCATGGTTATGCACGAATTGAGAGCCTGTGGCACAGTGGATAAAGAGGGCCGCAACTCACACGTGGTCGATGATTTAATGTAGCGAGTAAGGTTGGTGAACGAAAGACCAAGCCAAAGAAAGACAGAAAGTGAAAGACCAAGCTTTTCATCATTCCACGATCAATGAAGTGGTACCTGACTTGTCTAGGACAGCATCAAGATTGACTTAATACAATGGTAGGATACCACGAGTCATCGTAAAATGCTCTCACAGCTGCACAAGGTGGTGAATATTAGTTAATGATTTGTGAGTTAGAAACGAGTATCTAGTTGGGAAACAGGTAGAAGTACGGCACATCTGACGCTTCCAACATTTTATAGCTAAAATCATTCTCCACAAATATCAAGAGCTCTGTCAACTGTTTAATATATGTTGGCCTCACCACTTTTCTTCGCTTGCACGGCGTTTATTGTAATTTGATGCAATCAGCAAAATCAAGAAAAGCTTAAAGATCGGCTTATAAAAAGCTGTTTTGATGTTATAAATGCAGGGTAGATGATTTCATGCTGAGCTGTGCATTTACTGGTTTCGTACATTTCCAATGTGGTCTTGTGTAACCCGCGATTTGTGCGTATCAGCTGTTTCACCACACAGCGCCTTTGACGGAAGCGCCAGTGTGAGGAGTATCCAGATTACAGTCTTACTGAATAAGACCATATGGTTCAGATCATTTCCGCGGTAATTGAACCAAGCTTTCCCTCAGTTATTTTCACACCAGGCAATTAACGAGTATTGTGAATCAGAGGCAGATTTGGTGCCTTGCGATCAATTGATACTAGGGCGGTAGTAAATTCTGGTATATATCTGGCTGGAAGCTTCGGACTTTTTTCAAGTCTGAAATACCCTCATAGGAAATAATTTCTAGCTGCACAAGCAGTTTGAGACAAAGAAACACCCTTCAGTCACTACGCCGATAAACCGTTAAGATGATTCTTGATGCTGATCATAGCAAGTAGATCCATGAACAAAACTAAGTGTGTTCAAACAGTGTATGCAGCTTTACATTGAATTTTAACTGGTTTCCTTCCAATCCTATAAAATTGTTCGCATGTTGCGATGCATTCCCATGATGAAAATGAAAACCTGAAATTGCTTTAATTTTTCAATGATCAGAAAATGACGAACTTCACAATTACTCAGAAATAAGCGATTTTTTATGTCTGTGACTACTTCAGTGTATTTTTCTTTTTTGTTTGTTTACTGCTTTTTTGCTGTTTTCACAAATTCTGAAAAATAACTAAAGCCGCAGTGAATGGAGGAAATAGATTTGAAAAATAGTATTTCACGTATTTCAAGTGACTTACATCCATTGAATCACCATTTAATCGCTGTATTAACTTTGTTATTGTAATAATATAATATAAATGTTGTTGTGGTAGAGAGCAGAGCAATGCTGGTGTCAAAAATAAAGCCAAAAGCCAGTTCAAGGATCAGTGCAGAATTTATGTCACTGAAACAAACTGAATTCTCCCTCATTTTTATTAAAAGCTGTACGAATACTCTTCACACCACCGAAGCAATTATATATGAAGCCCGCCAACCGTGAAAATAATCAGGCGTTTTATTTCACATCAGAATTCTTTCCTTGCTGAACCTTTCATGGACCTATTTATTGGGGATTAAGTCCAGGAAAATCTAAATTTTCTACAGTGAAAGAAACTCACATAAAATAAATGGTGAAAATAAGAAATGTCCAGCCAATAAGAATCTGGACTGAAAAAATCGCCATAAGTCGAAATACCCATTTCGCCGTTTCTACATTATCCCTGATCTGCAAGCAACAAGCACAACTCATTTGACACAGCCCCTTGGGTACGGCAGTGGCACATTGAATCCTTGTGATCTGTTAAACAACAACGGCACAAATCTATTGCTGTTGCCCAAAAAGTGATGAATTTTGCAAGTATTCGAGACTTTGGCAATCAACATTTAAAAAAGTGCTATAGATTTTTCTTACACCGCGATGATAAACTTCGTTTGACATAAGTCGGACTACAAAAAGCTACTCTTGTAATTCTCTCTCAGTCTCCATTACCAAGAAATCTCTTCATGAGAATACCTTTGATAGACTGCTTATGAGACTTCGCTCAAATCAATATATTTCGATAGAATATTTTAAGCCTTCACCCTCAGCGTTCATTACCAAGAAATTTTCTTCATAAGAATACCTTTGATCGACTGCATATGATACTTCGCTCAAATCGATATATTTCGATAGAATATTTTAAAACTTTCAAAGGTCTGGTATGGCATCTCTAGTTCTAGAAGCAAGCTTCGCTTTAATCTCGCAAACCTCATCACTTGCACATGTTTATCGGCTCAGCCGCTAAGGCTTGAAATTATCTGTCCGATAATGTTGATTCGAGTGAGGTCTAATAAACAGCTGCCATGAGCAATCGAATGTGATTACAGCAGTTAGATAATATTTTCATTTGACGTGCAGTGATACATGTTTGCGACCGCTACCCTAAGTTGTATGGGTTGAACCGAAAGGCATGTGCCAATTATGAGGTGTGCGATAATACACCGGAACGTTTAGCACGAGAGATGCTACACGAGACCTCCAAAAGACATGAATTTATTCTATCAGATTATATTTTGTCCATAAAAGAGTGATTGCTTGATCATGGATACATCCTTCAAAATGACAGAAGGCAGTTATGAGTCTTCAAGTGATGAGTTCGTAGATCTAAAAACGATGTATAACAGTCATAGCGTCTAGATTAGTGAGACTCACAGATTCCTACCAAAAATCTTGGAAAAAATCTTCGCAACTAACCAAAATAATTGTAAATAACATATTATTGTATCGTATAGCTAAAGCAAATTGGCATAGCATGTGTGGTACTGAGGCAATAAACAATCTGTTGTCTCATCTTGAATTTCTTCACTGCGAGTGATACCCTTATTAGGCTACTGCTTCCGAACAGATGATGTATTGCAATCTGATGAAGGTTTTCCCAAGGTGGTGGCATGGTCTAATGTTCATCTACTCCTGATAAGCCATTACTCTTTTGATCAACATCTTAAAAATCTTCCACTGAGCCAGTTGAGAAAGTCTGAATTATCTGATGAGATTTTTTGGCTTGAGATACAATTTTTCAATGCATTTGGTACTGCAAAATCGACAAGCGACTTTAATGCGTCAAAATAAAACATGTGCTTCAGACTCCTCTCGGAATGGAATTGCTAGACTCGCATTCTTGCTGGAAAATACCTAGTTTGAAAGATGAACGCCGTTGTAGATCCATTTGATTATTCTGAACACCGTCTAATCAAGGCAGGTGTATAAATGAGAGACCCCAATCAAACCACAGAATCATTGGTATTCTTTTAGTAAATCATCATTAGTGTTTATTTTTCAAGTCGTCTAGCACATTCTGTAGAAAGAAGTGTCCTTAATGACTGTATACTTCATGCATATTCCATCTCACTGTATATTCTTAAAGTTCTTTATAGGGTAGAAATCTGTCAACACTAACTTAGTACCTGATAGTTGTGCGAAATTTGAAGAACGCCTCGATTCTTTCTCCATAGTGCTAGATTACTTCTGCGAATGTACACAATAATCTAGAATTCTGTATTTAATAGACAAACTGAATCTAGACGGAAGTGAGAGTTTGAATAAGTAGTCATTATCAAATTTGTAAGCACAACTGAACTAAACAGAGAAGGAATTACAAAGTCGACTAAGCGTATTTTATATAAGAATTACCAATTTACATACATAGTGGAAGCGAAGTAGATTGGAAAAAACGAGAAAAACACGCTTATCGACGACACTGCTGTAAATCGTGGTAAAAACATGATACAGAAAGAGAACATCCACTGAAATCATAATAGTTAGCTATCCGAAATTTCTTGTCAAAACAGTTGTAGCCAAAGATTAACAAAGCTTTTGCATCGCAAAAGTGAAATTGTTGCTTATTGAGGGCTCACAAATACTATCTTCTCATAAGTTTTGCAACAAGAGCAAATTGCTTCTAGGTCATGTCCTTCGTTCGCGTCATCCTCGCGCTTTATTTCTGGTCAAGGTTATCACCGTCGACGAAAAATTAATTTTTTTCTATGAGTCAACGTTTTCCAAATCAATGATTACCATGAGGAAAACGAGGAACTCACTCTACATCCAAATCGATTTAATCCAAAGACTATGCTCATCATCTTGTAGGACCTGACCGAGCCGATTCATTGCGACTTGCTGTCAACCGGGTAAATCATCGTCAAGCGCTAGAGTTAGCGTTTGGACCGCTGCCATCGGGCCCTGTCACATCAACTCCCCCACAATCTCATCCTGCTTCAATGCAACGCAAAACTGCATGTCGTCAAATTGACAAAAAGGAAGTTGAGCGAACTGGGCTGGAAGTTGATGGATCATCCGCGTGTTGACTTGTCGCCATTTCACTATCACCTCTTCCAGTCGCTGGAGCACTTCCTGAGCAAGAAGTTTTAAGACATTAATCATCTGCGTCGAGGATTTACAACTTTCTTTGGTTCCAGGATGACTATAGTTCTATGAGCGCAGTACTGATTTGTTGCCTGTAAGATCGTAGAAATGTGTTCAGGCTGATCACGCATACTTCAAATAATGTTGTTAACCAATTTAAATAACTTCTGGTTAATAAACTTGCTGTTAATGGCCCTAGTGCTAGAACTTATGAAAAGACCTGACAGTTGTGATTATATCTGTATCTCTTAATGCTTGAAACATAATTCTCTGTGTGTTCAATAGCTTCTATGAAATAACGAAGAGCTGACCATACAAATTATCATGAACAGCAGCATTATTATGTTGCTTTCTTTCTCGTACGTTCTCGACCTTATCACAGCCAACAGTCGTTCGAAAGCCAATAACAGTGGATGAAACCCAACTAAAAACTTTAATTTACGTAAATAAGAAGCTTTGTGACGGAATATGCAATAACTCAGTAATGAAGCTATCCTGAAACATTCATATAGTGGCTTTCTCTTCCTCGTCATAACACTGGCGTGGTTATTCACTTGCTACTTATTCAGATTGAAAGGCCCTTGTCAGTGAAAAATCAGCAGGACCATTTTGACGCTCGAAAAAGGAACCTTCACGACAAAGGCAATTGCCTTGATTCGGATTGCTCCTCATCGTCCATGAGCTGTTCACTTAGGTCATCTTGAACAAGGATGACAGGGCACTAGACAAGCATAGTTTCGAAAACTATTTAGTACTGTTGACCGCAGCCGCGGAATAGCAAAACTCATTGCAGTTCCGAGAGATTACAAGTTTTGTCTAACTTCCGTCGATTTGAAGTGAGGCAATGATTCACTTTAAACAGAAGCAGTCATAGAATCTTGAAATAGCCATGTATTGCTATCGGTTTGATTGTTGAGGCAATTACCATGGTAATTGCAAGTGCGGTCCACGTAAAATGGATATAAAAACATCACTGAATTGATTTTAAACGTTGAAACGATAAATAGTAGCGCCTCACACCTGCGTACACTGCACCGATCCGAAAAGTTGCCATCGAAACTATACCATTAGCATGTTGTAGCTTTAACGGAATATAAAATTCTTGAACGATTAAGATCGTTCTGAGCATTGATGCGATGAGACACGATATCAAAAAACTGTTGATGACGATCATCAGATTTGTATGCATTCATCGTATTCTTGAAAATATAATGACGAATATGATAGCAACGACCATTCCTTCCATCTGCATCACAATTTCAATACAACGAAGTACGATGTCAATTGTACTTATAGTTGACAACGGTATTGAGCGAAGAAATTCCATAAATTCTAGAACATGAAAACTGACTCTTCATAATTAGGAAAATTTCATATCAAAAATTTGCCAAAAAGACAAGCGAAATTTGAAACAGACGAAGATTAGTACACAAAACAATGATAAAAAAATTAGTTGTAAAAAAGACAGGGATTTTGTATAAGAAATATGACATTAGATGGCTGTTCTTGTAAGCATTTCAAGTGTAGAATCAATCAATCCTTTAGGTTTGACAAAGTCGTGTTTTACCCTTGAGCACTCCTCGATATAATGACTTTATGTGTTGTGCTATAAATAGTAAGAAATACCATTGAAGAGCCTAAATTACACAAAACACTGATTATACGAAAAATGACTCTCACGAGACGACCGTTAGCGGCTCCAATAACTAAGAAGCGTCCGTATTGAATTAATGCTCTTCCATTTCATTGGAAGATGACACGAGATTGTTGTCAAGCATCTATTTGATTAATATCTTCACCGTCTCATTTCCTTTCTCGAAAACGGTTCAAGCTGATAATTTGGAAGAATATTTGACATGCCACAAGAGAAAGAGGCTGGCAAGAGCCGCTACTTCCTGAAACTGGTAATAAACGATGGGCCAAAAACGCTGTCACCTAATGATAGACCTTTAGACGACCTGCACGTAATAACACTAAAGTCATTTAAAGAGGTGGAAGCCGGACGAGATGCACTAAATTGTTTGGAGGAAATTCAACCAAGAATTACATGGAGCTCTTGGAATTAAGGTACATGTCCAGTGAGAAAAGTCGTCGCGATCAGTAATGTTGACGAGACACTATGACTGGCAACCTACGTCCCCACATTCATTTTCAACGGATGAATATCTCCAAATGCGCCAGCAGTGTTCATTAAGGTTGCAGAGTCAGCATCATGATAAACTTGGCTTCAGAGCTGCGCAGAAGGAATCGAGTTGAAGCTTTCAAGTGAAATTCAATACTTGCTCGTCTAACTCAGCCTTATATCATCTCTACTATGCAGATGAGAACCGTTCAATAACAGATGAGGTTGGAAATGTTTTAATGCTAGATAAATGCTGAAAAATTAGATGACCCTCTTTATTTCCAACATGTTGGGAAAATGTTAATACAAGCAATGTTTTTCTGGTTTCGAAACGTGGTGCCTTATAAACACGCCTCATAGTTATGCAGAATATACGGAATTCGTCAACTTTCGAAGTGATTAGTGGTGCAGCGTATCAGAAAACGAGATAATATGAGTTACACAGATTCGGTCCCCGACTTCATCATTCTCTTGCAATCGCTTAGGTGAACGCCTGGGAAAGTCTCAGCTTGGCTGCCTCCGGATTGTAAGAAAACTTATCTCGACCAAAAGTCTACGGCATTCGCAGAAAAAAAAAGAAACCCTCAAGCAGCCGAAGCAACAGCTGATTTGTTCGAAGACCTTTGCTGAGGGAAAAATGCGAGTGCATCTTCTGAATGCAAGAAGTGGTGGGGCCCACATGGTAAGTTGTGGTAACCGATCGTGTAAAATATTAGGTTAAATAAATACTCGATAAAAACTCGAAGTTTGTGTATAAATGTAGTTGAAAACAACAATAATTATTTTTGAAAATAAAGAACATATCATCTACGATATCCTGCCGCTTACGATCTGCAAGCTTTCGGATCTTCTCAAAGTACCATCGCTTTAGCTTCAAATAAAAAAACCCTTACGTACCTCTTCAACTGGTCAAATGCCTCGAATCGGCGCCGTCACGCAGGAAACGCTCGAGATTGAACGGCGCAGCATCTGGTGTGTAGACTGAGTGCGATAAGACCTCAAAATCCTCCAGTTCATCAAACTTTTCCTTAGTCTTGGATACGGTGTGAGGTTTGGCATTGTCCTGCTGAAACAGCGCGCGCTGGAAGGAATAGAATGGAATGGAATTACCCAAACAATGATATTTCACGCAGATCCGAAAGTTTGCAGATCGATGGCAGAACATCGTGGGTAACTATGGATCCTCATTTTGAAGAACATTATGTGTATTGATTATTGTTTGTGACATATTTGTGATTGAATTTATGCGTAAACTTTGGATTTTTAGCGGGTGCTAAGAACTCTTTCCTCAATCTACTAAATAATTAATATATAAAAGAAATGAATAATTGAATATGTATATGTATTACCACAGTTTGACAAGAAAATCAGAAAATTTGAAAGAAGAGAAGTTGAAAGTGTGGCGTGCAAGAAATTGCTTATTAACACGTGTCTACGATAATATTGTTACTACCGTAATGGAGACAAAAAGATTATCAAATATGAGCAATCAACAAGAAATAGCAAAATGTAATTATTGGATGGTAAACACGCTGCATAAGAGGAAATTATTTACTGAAGCACTACACGTTCATTGGCCGCATCAGAAAATGCGATATCGTCCTCTTCTTTCGTAAAGTAAACCTTTGCGCAATAGAACGAACTGCCACTACTTGATAGTTTTACCTTTTCAGAACTATTCCAGTGTCTGATTCCCGTTAAAGCCAAAACTTTTTGCACTTCGAGCATTTGCCGATAAAATTATTCTCTTCAGTGTTATACAACTTCATTATCACGGATGGGTTACCCGTAATTCGAGCAACAGACGTCTATAAAGGATAAAAGATAAAACTCTCGGCGCTGATATTCTCTGAGGGAATGCGCCATGCGTCTTCAATTTTTGACTTTGTTTGAAGCGATTGAAAGCATATCTGGCCTTTAAAATGATTCGCGGTGTCTTTAGCAGTATCGAGTCTCCTCCCAGACAAGTCTATGACAGACGTTTATAAACAACACAGACTTGCAAGGAATACAATGATGTATCCAGTTGAGAATAGAGTTTTCCAAGCGCAGTACACCAACGCATTGCACTAGTACGACAACTGAGAATAGAGCTTTCCAAGTGGAGTAGGTGAAATTAGAATTTTTTAAGCGGAGTTCTTTCATGCTGAAATTATACTGCCGACTGCCGCAATCAAACAAAATATCACACAGGTGTTATCAAAAAATAGCGAATTTATACTTGTTGAGCGAACTTCAGAGAAGACATAGTGAATACTGGAGCAGTTGCCCCCTTTTGTAATCGAAGCATTTTTTCATTACAATAATGTGGAGTGCTGCGCAAAAGCATTTGCGTCGCCCCGGATTCGAACCCACATCTCACTCTTTCCGGGAGCGTATGTTAACCGTTGCGCCGCAGACGCTCGTTTTCCACAGCACTTTTTACGCTATAACGCGTTATCTGTCAACAGCCAACCGTCGACGGTCTGGCGGGGGCAGCCGCTATCGGTATTGAACCCACTTATGTTGACAGATATTGGATATCGATAAAAAGAATTCTGATTGATTATTTTGATTGGTTCGAGTAGCTTTAGCCAGAATGTATAAAACGTCACTCAAGCGTGTGCTGATTAAGCGAGAATCGAAATGGACCAAGTATTACTCGATCACTCCGCGCAGCACATCTGACGATCTATAGAAGTCTTCTATACAACACACGTAGCACCTTCTCACGTCATCATCATTGGAAATGAGTCTGGGTCTACTACGAGAACTTCACGCGTCGCTCCAGCTGGTCGTCCTGAGGCAAAGACCCACCATCTGAACCAAATCCCACATTCCATGCTCGGAAAATTGAGCTTTCGGTTTTTTTGGGAATTGCAGAGCATATGTTTTGGGAACTGCTCGACAACTAATAAACAGCCAATCTACTGAAACAACTCCGGATGTTGGTAGTATCAACGCGAGAAAAGTGTCGGAGATGACGCAGTGTCGCCTTTCTTCAGGAGAACGTCCGACCTCACGCTGGAAAGTCGACTCCTCACATTCTGGGGAAGTTGGGCTGGACCATATTGCTACATCCACCGTAAAGCTCTGATATAACTTCATCGGATTGTCATCTCTACCGTTCCTTAAAGTAGCATTTGAGGAAGGTAAAACTTGAAGGCTGCAACTAGCCCAGTAGCCTTACCGACTTCTTTGATCACCAGTGTCTCAATCTTTTTAGGTATCTAATTTTTCCCAAAAATCGTTGCATATCATTGATCATAGAGCGCATGTGGCGCAGTGGTTAGAGGTGCCCTGCGTCGCACACGAGGTCAATGGTTCGATCTCGCGCTCATGGCTCACCAAGCCATCCATCCCTCCGGGGTCGGTAAATTGGTACCAGACAGGTCTCAGACTTGTCCTGGGACGATAAGCAGCACTGACTCGGTTCAGCGGGAGGCCACCGCGAGTCATTGTAAAGGCCAGATGTGCATTCAATCACCTCAAACGAAGTTAAAAATTGAAGTCGAATGCATGGCGCATCCCTCAGGGATAGATTAACGCCGAGAGCTTTATCCTTTATCCTTTATCATTGATCATGATGGTGATTATACATTGGGTCACCATTTTCTTCATACATAAGCTATACCTCAGTGCAGAAAACATAATTATCTCGGTCTCATGACATTACCTCATGATTTCAATTGTCTTGATACATTTAGTTAAGAAGGAACTTGCCAGACATAGAAATCGGGAGCAACAATCATCGCACGTTGATCTTCTTCTCGTACGTTTCCGATTTCATTACAGCGAAAAATGGCTTCTGTGTCAAGATAAGTGGGCAGAAAAGAGCTAAATATTAGAGGTGAATGGAAAAAATAAGGCTCCATGGTAAGTTAATGGATGGTTTTATAGGAGAATCATAGTATACATTTATTGATATGATTATTTCCTTCAAATGGTCACTGCTTCACAGAAAAAAAGGTGTTCCCCCATCTTTCCATACATTGGAAATAATTTCCAAACGAAAGCGCTCAAAATTATTTAATTGGCAGTATAACATAGTGAATTCTTACTTGTGTGAACAGGGCAGTCTCTCAAAGCTTCAATGATATGTTCAATTTGAGATTCAGCTCCTCAAGCAAGTACGTAGTTCTTCTACAGTTGTAGACATCTCAATCGCTGATGCATTCAGACAGGATTGAATGGAGGAATACGTTCATGAAGGGTGTCAAATTTGAATATAATGATTGTATTTTCAACAGGATATTGATAATTCGATAGTCACAATTTGGCTTCACATTTACACCTCTACCAATGTATGACACGCTGCATTGACGACATCTATCTCTGATAACGAACGACTTCTAGCGTCAAAAGTGTAATAATTTACAAATGTGGCTGCCTTCGGTCTCACATAGAGCAGCCAATTTATCTGCATAGATTTTTTGACCTGCACATATTTATCATATCACTTTTACTCATCTGGCTTCTTGAAGGCTCCGAGCTCTTCTCAGCCAGTTGATCCGAGTTGGCAACACATAGCCGTTTGTCCTCTTGCTGTAAATCTCAGTGGAGAAGAAGATTTCTAGAGATGGTCTCTTATTATGATTTATTAAATTGTCTATGAAAAGTCAACGGGCGAATTATTGTTCATATTATGGCATCTATAGAAGTAGCTGTTATTTGGAATTAACTAGATCGGAAGGTACATTCAGAGGAGTAATGTCTAGAATTTTCTGCCATTTTAAGAACTGGATTTAAGCTGTATTTTGTCCATGTTGCAAACGTCTTCCTATTTGATACATCCCAATTTTTCTTTTCATATGTGTTCTTTTGATACAGATCGCATTCGACTATTTTGAAACCTTGATCAAGAACTACATAATGTATTTTTAGCCTTTCATGAGGCCTTCTACGGGCACTTATACAGTGCTAGACTTCTTGAGCGACGTTTTCAAGAAGTCGTTTGTAATGTTTATTACATATGTTCAGGTTACAGCCATACGTCATGCAACACTTTGGAAGTACTCCGCAGTGATTGTGTCATCGTGCACCGAGTGAAAGAAGTTCGTCGCCGATTTCTTTATACAGAGGTGAATCTGCGATTGAGCGAGAAGGTACCGCGCAACTGACGAGGCTGTAGAACTGAGACACGTGTCTTGCACTGTATAAGTGTTCATAATAGACCTCGTGAAAGGGTCAAAATACATTGCCATATTAGATTATCTTCTTTTCAGCTTTAACCTTGTCTGTGAGCAATCGGTGATTTTTTATCTCATACTTTTCTAATTGATTCCGGCCTTCCTTTTGAAGACTACTTCGACATAGAAAGATGAGAAGATGAACATACACGACAAAGATATCTCTACAGATATGCTGTACTAAGTTGGCTATTCATGACAAAGAATATTCTTGATTGTGGACAAAAATTGAGCTCGCATTCTGACATACAAACAAAAAACAATAGCTGGTCGCAGTAAAGGAAGGCAATGAAGATACAAAACTGCGCGATTTTTCTTCAATGCAAAGTTAATTGAGATTGCTTCCGCTACAACTCAGAATCAAATTTCAGCTGACCTTTTGTAAGGCTGGATAAAAAACTTGGTGTAATAAACAAAAAAAAAACTGAAGACTTGTGACTATTCCAAAAGAGTCATCGTAAAATTTATTACGAAAGTCTTTGTCATTTGGCAGCACCTTTGTGTTCATATACAGAGTAGAAATCCCATTGCTATGACCAAGCAACTTGATACTGCTGGAAATAGTTCACGCCTTCTTCTTTTGCCTGAAAAATAACCGGTGAGAAAAGAAAAAATTTCAGGCAAAATTTCTTCTTGTCATAGGAAATTGAAAAATTTTCCAACAAGAGCGTTAGCATTTCAATGCCTCTGCTTTCGCTTACTTCGATACCTGGATGACCTGCTCTAAAAAATAATAAGAGCTCCAACAAACTTTCATTAATGTATTCTCCACTTAATCGCCGTCCATTGCAGTAGCCTGGTTTGAATAAACTGGCCCCTGCAAAGCGCAGTACTTCATTCTTGAGTCGATGTCACTTCGAGTAAAGATGGCTAACGCGAATCACAGACGCGATGGCCCATCTACAACTAGGTGATGCACAGAACTCATACATCTTTTTGAAGTCTGCTCCGCATCTCTTTTTTCTCTCCCTTTCTCCCTTACTGTTACTTATCAACACACCTTGCTGTGTTTCGCTTTCAAAGTAATGTTATCCACCCACGTCTTTGTGCACAACTGACTCGGATAGAAATGCTCGACTGAGAAAGAGTGCACAGAGTTTAGGTCAAACAGTTGGTCGGTATCCTCTTCAAATTGTCAGCACGCGGTTCGAAACACTACCACGTTTTTCCTAGGAACTTTTTAGCAGTGACAGAATTGCGATTACGTGATTGAAGTACTGAAATTTACACAACTTTTATTCTCTACTCAGGTTTTCTTCCAACTTGTCTGTCATATAGAAAAATGCTTTCGCTAAAAACGTTTCTTCTATACACTATACGCTTTGTTCTTCTCGACGTATTATGAGAATATTTCCTAGCGGATAAGTTGTGTCCTCACACGAGAAATTGACTGAATCGATTACATAATGACGTGATGAGGAAATATCAATCAAAAACTATGTCACACTTGCGAGGAAATTGTCAATTTACCTATATGACCGTTCTCTTTGCTAGCTCCCATGTCTACATGAGACATTCTTTCCTCAGAAGAAAGAGGTGTGAAACGTCTAAGAGTTCGACAAGGCGTTTCATATCCTCGTTCTTACTTTTTTCTCTAACTTTCCCTAATCCGTGATCGCTGTTAACAGCTTTCGCATCTTTGCCAGTAAGGCTAAGTTAACAATAACAAATTAATACGCTCTCACTATCGAATTCCATTTTCAGTCCTCTTGGAACAAGACCTTTGTACAGTTAGAACATTTAGCAGTCATTAGATCGCTTGAGTCTCAGTAATTCCAGTGCTCTGCTTGCTTCTTGAAAAGGTCGCCTTGGTGCGCTGTAGCAGCGAAAATGAGTTGAATTCCACTCACTAATTCTAAAACTAATAGTGTATACAAAATCTTCTTCTCACTATTTCACTTTCTATTAGGGCCTTGAAAATAAACATAGTCATGTCATCGAATAACTAACAAAAATCTGCGTTGTTGCGGAGTCCCATCCACACAAATCGAGCGAAATTGCTCGTAGAGTATGAAACTCAATTTTGTTCTAGGTGGTCCAGTGTGTAAGGAAGATCTTTTCAGGTTACAAGCATATTATTGGGATAATCGCGATTTAAGCCACCAAACATTACTAAAAATTCGGGTTATAGTCCTGTTTAGCGAGAAATGCAAAACGCACTAAATGAGAATTTCAGTTTTTCGTTGCTACAGCGTACTTGAAATGCCATTCCAAAAATAAGAGCAATTTTCATTTTTTCGAGTGTCGAACTAACGAATGAACACCAATAGTCTAAAAAACAGAAAAGTTTTCTCTTTAAATAGTTGAATGATAGACTGCGATTTCGAGACCGCAGCAACAAATCTATAAAAAGGCTTGTCGTTGCCAACTATTTTCTTCATCCGCTAATAGAACTCGTCTGATTTACACCGGCGGCAGGGGAAAGCACTGCTGGAGGTGCAGGTAGCACAGTGGTTAGGGTGCTCAGCGACATACACACGTAGTCGATGCTGAGAGCCTGCTCGCAGGTTCAACCAAACTTTCAGTCTCTTCGGGTCGGCGAATTGGTACCATACATTTGTGGAAGGATAGCAGCAGCAGTTTGATGTTATAGCCAAGTTTAAACAATTCACTGTAAAGGCTAGATTTGTATTCAGTCAACTCAAATGAAGTCGACTTCATAGTGCATGGCTCAGGGTTGATCGACACTGGCACCATTAACAGCTCTATAATTTGTGTGAAATTAGTCGAGCAATGAGTTGCAGTGATGGTGCAGTCCTTGTTATGATGTGTAGTTCGAAGATAGAGATTGTGCCGAGCAGAGGAAAAAGCTCTTCTACAAACTGACAAGATTATTCGGCAAAGGGGCGCGCGATAAATCCTACGACACCAGCATTTGTGACAAAGTCCTCTTCCGGAAATAACACTAACCATGTTTTTTGATTGGAGTGAGTAGGTTTCTCGAATTCTTGTTCCTTATAGGTTGTAAAACGGAAAACCTGTTTTCCAGTGGTCTCAATAATAGAGCGCAAATATCAAGATCTCACAGAGATCTCATAAATGCTTCTAATGTAATGTCTACTAAGCATACAGCAGACAGTAAGGTTTTAGGGCGCCTTCGCATGACATGGTTTCAGTGACGTCCTGCAAAATAGGAGACTTGAGAACCTCTCACCTGTTTTTTATCATCTCCGGACTTCAATTTGCTTTTAGTTTCTTGTTATTGGCAACATTATCTAAATGAATGACCGCAGCTCAACGATGTATTAGCTTACATTGAATTTTAACTGGTTTCCTTCCAATCCTATAATGTTGACTCGGGTGTGTACTTTCACTGTGAAGACGAAGACCTGAATTGCTTCTATTTTGCATTTACCACATTGAAGAGAAGAAGAAAATCTCCACCCTGCCTGAATCTCTTGGTAAAAAAAAAAGCGTTTTTGCCCTTGTAAAACTCGATAGTCATCCCAGCTTGAATCGAGCGAATTTGAACAATGTATCTTATTTCCTAGATTACCTGTTTTTTTTTTCGCTGTAACAGTCGAAAGAAGTTTTTTTTTCACATACAAGCGTTTCTCGTATGATAAAGTTTTCCTCATAAGCAATTGATATCATTAGACAGAGCAAAGCTAAGCAATTTCAACTATGCAGAAAGGACTTTTTTAGAGCGCTGTAACAGCCAAAAGAAGACTAGGTCTCACAAATTTGGATCACTTTCGATGTCCGGATCCTGTTTTAACCTCTTAGAAAAAACGCTTTTTTGATTTTTTCAAAAATCTTTTTGATAGTTCAAATATCTATTCGATAGCTATCTCGACAATTTTATAGGTAAATTTCATGATCAGAATAACATCCTTGATGCAATATCTTTTACATTCAAACATTTCTTGCTCAGCAGAGCTTTTCGCTAGACTCTCAATAAATATTCGACAGCACAAAATTCACCAATTTCAAGGGCGCAGTTGGTTTTTGGAATGGATGTCTTAGAGCCTGTAGCACTCGGAAGAATACTACGCTTTGCACAAAATAGATGTGTTGCAAAAGCGGGCGGACTTGGGGCCAATATTGCAAAATTTCACCCTTTTGAGCGCAAAACTCAATTTCTTCTGACTGTTACAGCGCTCTAAGAAGTCCATTTTGAAGCAATTACATTTTTGAAGCTGTTGAGACTTTTGATGTTAAATCATTATCGAATCTTCACACAAAAAACTTAAGCCGGCGAGAAATTCTTGAATATAAAACGAAATTTTTTTTGACAGTTACAGCGCAAAAAATAAACCATTTGAGAATTAAAATATACCGTCCAAATTCGTTTGATTTGAGCTACCGAATGGCTATTTACACTGTGTGGCAGCGTGCGACAGTGTCTATCGACTTGTGTCGATGTGTGCCCAAGTGTGTATGTGTATTTTTACTTCTTAGTATTCGCGGTTTAGAATATGTATGTGATCGACGAATCAAAGGATGCAATGCGAAAACGTTTCTCATACATCTTAAATGACTCACGTCCTTTGAACCATCGTTTTACTGCCACATTAACTTTAATGTTGTAGTGATATAATACAAATGTGGTCGTGGTGGGAAGCAGAGCAACACTGTTTGTCAAAAATAAACCCAAAAGACAATATAAGGATCAGCACGTAATTTATTTCGCTGAAATGCATAAAAACATCCCTATTTCATAGCACAGCTACACAGGAACTTTTCATATAGGTAAGGTGGTAGATTGGTCTTCAACTAAATTTAACAAAACCGATGTTCATGAGGAGCGGATGGGTTTTGAATGCCCCATTCACGCTCAACGGAACGACAATCTCCGAGTGCTCCAGTTACGTCTATCTATGTCGTGAAATCAACGTGGATAAACGACCTAGCTTCAGAGTTGAGCAGGAGGAAACGAGCGGCTTGGTTTAGGAGCATCGAAGATGTAGTGAAAAGGACAAAGAACATCCGACTCCGTGCCCACTTTTTCGACTCGACGATCATCCCTGCCCTAACGTATGCAGCAGAAAACCTGGCCACTACGTAAGCAAAATGAAAGATCTTTTAGCGTTCTTGAGTGCGCAGTCGAAAGGTCGATGCTAGGAGTATCCGGTATCTTGCAAATAAGAAGAAGGATCCGAAGTTCTGACCTACGTCAACGATCGAAAATTAGAGATGCCGTTCTACACGCCAGGATATCGAAAATAAGGTCCGGCCGGACGCGTGACGCGCTTCAACGACAACCGATGGACACGAGCCGTTACCGACTGGATTCCTCGGAACATCACGCTCAGCAGGAAGACCACCGATCCTTTCTTCCGATTTCTTCACGAAAGCTATAGAAAAAAGATATGATGCTCAGAGAATCCCTAGAGCGAGGAGGATCCACTGGGCTACTCTTGCACGGGATAGGGGAAAAATGGAAGTGTTGCTAGAACCCGCTCGATTCACTCAACGATCAACGGGACGACACGTATTACAAGTGATAGGTATGGTGATTGGGGCGCCGTGGCCTAATGGTTGTGATGCACGTCGCGGCGCGCGTGGAGTAGAGCTCCGTCCCTCAGCTCTCTCCAGCAATCAACAACAACGCTTTATGATGCGCTATCCTCGAGATTGTAAGGAGATTCGCTCTACTAGTGCTCTACGCCATTTAAGAAGAAGACGGAAAAACGAATGAATGCTAGAAGTACTGGGATCCGCATAGTGTTATTAACAAGCTCTAATGACGGATCAATAGAGTCTAAAGTCTAAAATGGGCAAGATGATTAGATGTTGATGTCCTTCTGAGAAGAGCGACGATAAAATCGAACATATCTTAAGTTCACATATATACTCTTGAATTTTCTGCCGACATTTTCACGTACCTAATCAAAATGTGACAAAGATCGAAAGAATCTGGATTTTCTGTAGTGAATGGAACTTACAGGAAATACATGACAATAATCAGAGCCGTCCAGCCAGTGAGAATCTGGATTGAGAATGTCTTCATGAACAGAAATAACCATCTCGCCGTTTCTACGTTATCCCTGATCTGAAAGAAACAAATGTTAAGAAACTAACATATGAAAATGTGTGATATTATAAACCCTTGGCTACAACGTTCTGAATAAACAACTGCGGTATGGCACAACTGTCCGAAAACCGAGTCATTCTATAGATAACTGCAACCTCTTCCAAGAAGGTTTATTGAGAAAAATTTACTTTCACTTTACGAGAACTTACACCGTAATACTACGAGTTGGAGTACGCAGCTTTACTCTTCTGCTTCACACGCAGTACTTATCATTGATATTTTATTTCATCACATCTAAGTAGCCCCTATATCATGAAGGAATTCTTCAGGATCACACAAGTGATAGTTGCGAAACCTTCAAACGATGCCGGTACTTTCAAAGATCTATGGGATTATATATAATACGAGCAATATCTTTGGTTTCATACATGAAAGAGACTTTCCGATAGTTATAGAAAATACATCAAGCTCCTTCCAAGACATGGAAGAAATTATGATTGGATGAATTGAAAAAACAATGAATAGCACATGTTTGTACCTATAACTGGATAGAATTACAATAGCACAAATATGGCACTCAGATGAAAAACTTGCTGCGCAGTATTTAAATGCTTTGAAAGTGAAAGCGGCAAGGATGATTGGATTATGCATAACAGGACCCAGCTCATACACAATCCATAGGACGAAGACTCATTTCATAGAGAATCTCTAACGCGAGGGTGAATAAATTGAGCTGGATAGCTTTCTGGTTACGGAGATCACTCGTATGTTTACCTTGCACGTTCAACGAACATGCAGAACAACATGAAGGAGGGATTAGAGGAAGAAGAACAGCATGGGCCGCATTTCAGGATCTCCAAGAAGCCATCCAACCCAATATCGCACTACAAGCTCCGTGCTCTCCTTTTTGATTTTCTACGAGTCGCTATGTGCAGTCCCACAGCTTACCACAGAATGCTTTGCCTTTTGACAAAGTTTCCTCCATAACTGAGGATATGCCTACTGTTAATTACTGTTATTAGATTTGCACGTTTATAACTACTTGTCCTCATGGGATGTGATATTGGAGTGCCTCTTCCAATTTTTTCGTTGCAACACAATCGTCTTCTAAGGAAACGGTCGTGTTAGTGTGTGACATCAGTTTCAATTTGAAAGGAAATTGTCGTGCATAGATTGTACTACATCACATGCGATTAGTCACACATATTTCTTGAAACGGAATAGTGTTCCAGATGTCCTTTGGAATGGAAGTGTTGAATTGGCACTATTAATCTGTCGTCCTAATTGAAAGATGACACTCTCTTTGGTTTGGTTCAATATCTCTGAGTACCGTTTTAGCTGACTGACAATTTCAGTGGGAATGTTTTGCTCAAGTAAGATGAAACTAGATGTTACGCATGCTGCCTCTCATCATGACAATACACTTCTATCTCCAAAGTTCTTCATTCTACTCCTGAAAGCCGATTTTGATTTTATGACCACATATCCAGGATTGCTGAAATATAGGCAGAACTCGGAACTTCATATGAAAGCTGAGTCCGACTTTCACCCTTCTCAAGAGCGTATGTTTTGGTTTCTAGTACATACCGACGCCACCGATCTGTCAATACTATCTCTGCGATACAACAATTTCGATACCGCTATTGCGTACCAGGCAACCCTCACGGCTGCTTGCTAGAGCCTCACCTTATATCACAGAAACAGTGAGAGCAGTGCAACGGCTTTGGTTCTGTAGTAGTAGCATGCGTCCCGGTAAGGGTAAGACTCGGATTTATCAGAAATTTGCATATCACGTCTATAACACTCTTGTATCTTGTAAAGAATAATAATTTCAGTGAGTGTTTACTGCGTGAAGATTCTATCAAATAAGTTGTTTTTTTTAAACTTATTCTACCAGTAGTTACAAATGAAAGTCACGGTAATCTAGTACCTGATAGCAGTGCGAAATTTGTAGTACCCCTCGATTCTTTCTCCAAATCGCTAAATTGCTTCTACGAATATATACAATAATCTGAAATCCCTTGCTTAATGAGCAAATAAAATAAAAAAAAGAGTGAGAATTGATATTGATTAAGCTGGCACTGAAAATTGATAAGCAACAAGTTACTGAGGCCTACTAACTGTACTTTTTCGTAAGTAAACCGATTATCTTACCGCAGTAGAAAGGAAATAGATTGGAAAAAACGAGAAGTACACGCTTATCGAAGGCACCGCAGTAAATCGTGGTAAGAACATAGTGAAAAAGGAGAATATCCACTAAAATAATGATAAAAATTAACATTGTGGACTACTGCTCTTGCACTACCGTTTCAACTACGTTTTTAGGAGATTTTGTTTTCGAAAAAGAAACCATTACTTTTCGCTGGTTTCTAGGAAGTTTTCTGTCCACACTTGCACGCGCGATAATTTTAGAGAAATTCACCTTACAACAGCTGAATTGACTCTCGTGTAAAGAAAAAACTGACCATACACATTATCAGGAACACCAGCAGTATGACGTTCCTTTCTTTCTCGTACGTTTTCGCTCTCTTTACAGCCAGCAATCGCTCGAAGGCCAATAGAAGTGGGTGGAACCCAACTGAAATTGGCAATGTTCATAAATAATAAACTTTCTGATGAGATATTCATTAGCAACACTTCCATGGATCCGTTACTACCTTTTTATTGTGCAATGGGCGGTCGAATACCTATAATCATTCAATCAGTAGCGGATGGTAATCAGTCAAAGAGCGAAATGGTCTCGCGCGGAGGGGGTTAGCGCCCGTTAAGAACCGCATTCATTGCGGTCATTCACCTCACGGACGCTCATTAATCTGCTCTCCATCATATTGTTCATATACCGTCGCTGTTTCGGTCTTGCGTTACCATCAGTCTGCTGAGGCGTAGAGTCCAACAGGCCAACAAGCGATCCAACAGTCCCACACCACCGGGCCAAGGGATCGAGCTCCAAATATAATTTTTCTCCTTCTAGCCATTTGATATCGCTTCACCTTGCAATTAGTCCCAGGCCTACACACTTCACTCATAATCACACACTGAAACCTACCGTCGTACTAATTCATTAGCGTGAACATAACAGCATCTCTGAGCTTCGCCTCCTAATTATGCCCCACAGCCAACGTTGGCTGTATCTGGCCGTCGTAATCGTTTTCATGAAACTGTCATCGTATTGTTTCGGTATTTATTATTGTCATGTTGTCATTATTGTTATGTTGGTATATCTCATCACCTGTATCACCTGTCGTCCCGTTGATCGTCAAGTGACTCGAGCGGGTACCAGCAACTCATCCATTTTTCCCTATCGCGTGCAAGAGTAGCCCAGTGGGTGCTCCTCGCTCTAGGGATTCGCTGAGCATCATATCTTTCTTCCATCGCCTTCGTGGAAAAATCGGACCAACGGGTCAGTGGTCTTGTTTTAGAGCGCTTAACGTCCCTGAGGAATCCAGTCGGTAACGGTTCTCGTCCATCGGTTGTCGTTGAAGCGCATCACGTGTCCGGCCCACCTTATTTTTGATATCCTGGCGTGTAGATCGGCGTCTCTGATTTTCGATCGTTGACGTAGGTCGGAACTTCGGATCCTTTCTCTCATTTGCGAAATACGGGATACTCCTAGCATCGACCTTTCGACTGCGCGTTCGATAACTCCAAGTGATCTTTCATCCTGCTTACGTAGCGACCAGGTTTCCGGCATACGTTAAGGCAGAGATAATTGTCGAGTCGAAAAGGTGGGCACGGAGTCGCATGTTCTTTGTCCTCTTCACTACATCTTCGATGCTCTTAAACGTTCCCCAAGCCGCTCGTTTCCTCCTGCTCAACTCTGGGGCTAGGTCGTTCATCATGTTGATTTCACGACCTAGATAGATGTAACTGGAGCATTCGGAAATTGTCGTTCCGTTGAGCGTGAATGGGGCATCAGAAACCCATCCGTTCCTCATGAACATTGTTTTCGTTAGATTCAGTTGAAGACCGTATATAGTATAGTATAGTAAACATATAGTAGTATATAGTATAGTAAACAGTAACAGTAACATTATATCTCATATTGCTCATATAATCGTATTATTTGTATTGTTCACTATCATATTGTCGATCACTCCGCCGCTTAAGAAGCAACTGTCGGTTCAGTACACAACACTCATCTCACAAACTCATTGCTCTTCGCCTATCGACTCGTCAAGAACAACCAGAACAAGAACTCGTCACAAAATTCCACTAAATTTAGCACATTGGCCGAGATCAAGTCCGGCTCTCCCGTATGGCAGAAGAGCATTCCACCACTGAGCGACCATAGATGAAACAAAAAATTTGGAACCGCATTTGCCCTTGCGCTATTCAATCCAATAATCTTCTCCTATGTGAGCTACCCACATTACCATGTAACAGGGGAATATTTACCGGGAAAACGCCGCTGTGTAAAGCAAGAAAGCTTTATCCTACAATGGACACGCACTTCATCTCCATGCCATCAAAGTTAAAAGAATTCTATTGTAGTCTCTACTGGAACTGAGAGAAATTTGAATCAATTAGCATCCAATGACATTCACAAAGGAGATGGTAACCCTCAAGTAATCACAGAACACAGATCTGAACTGGTCGACATTCGAGAATGTTGGATGCTTGGAAACAAACTGAATACAAGAAGTAGGAGGAATTGGGCAGTAAATAGGAATAAGCGTCGTGTCAAATAGATATGAAAGCAACATTGAGTAATTTTTTTTAAAAACAGTAATGTCACACACCTGCATACACGGCGGCAATCCGAAACATTGCCAATGAAACTATGCCATCTGAATGTTGTTTGTCTAATGGAATGGAGAGCTCTTGAATAACTAAGATGGTTCTGAGCATTGATGCAATAAGACACGAAATCAGGAAACTATTGATGATGATTATTAGATTTGTATGTATTGATTGTATTCTGGAGAATATGATGACGAATAAAGTTGCAACGACCATTCCTTGTAGTTGCATTGTGAGTTCAATACAGCGAAATACCTTGTCAACTCTGCTCGCAGTTGACAGCGGGATTAAGCGAAAGAATTCCATAAATTCTGAAAGAAACAAAAAATTTACTATACCAGCTAGAAGGGAATTTAATCAACTTCTGCGTGAGTAATCAACATGTTTTTCTGAAAATTATTTTGCTCGCACAAGTCGGTAGTGATTCCAAATCGGCCAATGTTTAGACGTTTTCATTTCTCAGCGCCGATGAGGACGAACGATCTAGACAATCCATTCAGAATAATTGCTCTGCAGCAAGCGAAAACGTGGAAATATATTGGAAAAAACTGAAGAAATATAAAATATTAGAAAAAATCGTCTCTGAGAAGTTGGGCGAATTTAATGCATTGATCAGGCGAAAGACAACAGAAGATTGAAGAAAGTATCTTAACATAAGAGGTTCTTTCGAAAACAGTTTAAAATACAACGGCGCAATGATGGAAAACAGCATGTTAGGAGATTGTTCTGTTAAGCACTCTTAAGGTTGAGATAATCCGATAGCTCTTAGAAAGTAGCACTTTAGCCTTAAACAGGCTGTGCAATAATAATCTCTCGCGCTATGCTAGGAATAACAAGAATTTGCATTGAAAATAGTTCAAACTACGCCAAACATCATTTATTACAAAGAAAAACAAGAAAAATTTCAATGTAGAAAATTTATGCGATACGGAAGACTATGTGTTAAAAAAATACTCGGTTCATTGAGCAGAAAACTGTAATCACTTCATCGCTTATTTAGGAGATAACTCTAACCGGCTTTCCCTTTCCTCGACAATACCTGTGAGGTGGAGGATAAAATGACCAGGGCCAATCACAGACTGAATTCTGAGATAAAACGAAAACAGTCCTAGTTCAAATATCTAGTATTTTACTGCATTTTTCGCAGTATTATGATGTTTCATATATACCTAAGAACCTGAGAGAATTGATTGGTGAGCAAAATGCGTGCTACTATTGCTACACCACAAAAGCACATTTCCGCCACCACTCATCTCTATGTTAGCTATCAGCCACAAACCTTTAACGGGTTTGGTCCGGTATGCGATTTCGCTTTATAAATGCAGTTAAACTGACGGCCACTGCGAAAATTAATACTCGAAATATCTAGTATTTTACTACGTTTCATGACACTGCGAAAAATGCAGTAAAATACTAGATATTTGGAGTGTTAGTTAATACAATGGCTGCCAGATCAGCTGGGTTTATAAAGCGAAATCACATGCCGGACCAAATCTGTTAAAGTTGGTGGCTGATAGCTAACATAGGGATGTTGAAGAATGAATGGTCAGGCAAATGTGCCTCGGTGGTGCGGTGGTAGTAGCACGCGTCCCCGGTATGGATGAAACGCGGGTTCGGTTCCAGCCTGAGGTCATGTTCTTGCTCACCACTCAATTCTCTTCGTTCTACCTCATTTGGATTGGGATTATCGTATGAGACAACTTTGTGACTCCCTGACTAAAAGTCTCACTTGTTCAACCACTATGCTTCCTTTCATTGATAAGCTAACACTAGGTTGTTACAAAGCATTTGTTCCGATAACGATTCCACAGCTTCGTTTTTCAGAGCCTATAGTCTGGATCAATGGCCTGGATTGTTCGCCCTTGCAAAGTGTTGTCTTTTTATTTGTATGAGACGATTCATTTTCAGTGCAGTCCCTACAAAATAGTGTGAGCTCACCGGGAATGCTTTGCTTTCAAGGACAACTGTCGATGACAACAACATAATCCGTCTAACAACAGTCGGCATAAGGTAATTGCACAAGGCAAAATGATATCATTGTTAGCTGACTTTTATTAAACTGCAGTATAAATGCTTTGTATCTCTTCATTCATTCAAAGAACAGGGGATACTATTTTCTTGCCAGCGTTTAGATGTCTACGTCTTTTTCGCAGTCGACAAACGGAAATGATCTAGAAAAAAATTTAAATCTAAGCGAAAGAAGAGGAACAGTTACAGCAAAACCTACAGATTGGTGATGAAGTTTGAAGTTTTTGTGATGACTCAAGTAAAATACTTGCACGAAACGAAAAATAAACTATCTCTCCAACTCCATTGTTGATCAAGCTTGTAGCACAAAGATATTAATAATAACTTTATTTAACTGGCTTTTCGACGCGTTTCGTCTTTTTCAGGGCCGATGATTTGAGTCGATATCCACTGCCATTCATATTCCTGGATATTCGCCTTCGTTTTCTCAAGTCCAATCCTCTTTGGTGGGAGTCGCTAATAACGAGCTTCACTCGGCGAACTTCTGCTATACAGGATGAAGAATATGCTAATTAGCTATTCGTTATGCTGATTAATTATTCACCCCTTGGTATGACTTGTTATCTTTGAACAATCTATCATGCAGACATTGGTTAATCAACGCTTAGCACTGCAGCTTCGCAACTAACCGAATGATGACCATTCAATGAGGTATAAAGGTGAGATTTCCTAGAGCCGACTATCGATTAACCTCGGCAGTGACCGATTGATTCAATAATTTTCTTCTTCAAGCACGAAATCTTTTTATTCAAGAGTTTTCAACGGTAGTAAGATGTTATGACTTACCCAGTGATGTAGAGTGATGTGCAAAGCTTGCGTTAGGTGAGACTAAAACCGACATTTCACTCCATACGGAGGTTCTTGCTCGAATCGTTGCAATACCGACCCCTATTTTGACACCATTCTTTCTACGTCACAACGCATCTATCTGTCATCAACCAACTGTTCACGGTTTGGTGTGGGAGTCGATATCGACAATGAACACAGCTTGCGCTGACAGATATCCATATGACCAAGCAGAACTCTTTCATTTCAACAGCTTTTCGCGGTGAAATAATGTCAGCGTGGCCGGGTTTAATGTTGATCTCGATTACCCTCGCTGGACTACTGACGTTTATTGCTAACTGATAGATGCGTTGTAGCGTAGAAAGGGTTCTATCAAAACGGACGTAGGTATGCAACCGGCTCCAGCACTCCCCCGGATAGGGTGAAATGTGGGTTCGAGTCCCACTTGACGCAAAAGTTTTGCACATCACTCACTTCCTCAGCGAATGCTGTCTATTCGTACTGAATTATCAGTGTGTTAGTAGCCTCGTGTCCGTTGAAGAAGAGAATAAAAGGTGGGAATGTTAGGATGATATAACTACTCAAAAAATTGAATTGTGTTCTTTCTTTTTCAATTGCTGGGCAAAGGATTGCTAGACAAACTCAAGAATTGCTAGACAAACTTATCACGAGACTGTATTGAATATTGAGCGAGGTCTCAGACATGATCGATTGTAAGGTGTTGTTATATGCTTGCACAACAACTATAAGCCATAGACTCTAGATAGGCATCAGTCACTCTAAGCGCAAAATCAGGTGATCTTTTACTTCATCTAATGTGATACATCTTCGGCGCCGTTACTATCACTTGTAAGGGTCAGCTGAGAATCAAGTGATACTTATGACGCTTGCAATTAACTCCAAAACGTCCGTATACCACTCGAAATGCCATAGTAGACCTCTGAAAAGCTTAAAACATTCTATCAGACTGTATTGAAATGATAATGCTTTCTAGACTTGAGAATGTGGTATCTCATAGCCATCAAAGATATGCAATATTCTTTGGTTCTTCCTCCATGCCACAAAACTACTTCGACGAATATTATATTTATATATATGTACAAGTAAATAAATAAATATACATATATATATATATATATATATATATATATATATATATGTTCGACCTCCCGCTTATGACTCATCAAACCGTACATCCCTCCGGGATTGTTAAATTGATGCCAGCTCGTCCCAGATTTGCCTGGGAGGAGACAAGCAACAATGACCCGATACACATGAAGGCCACGGTGAGTCATTTTAAAGACCAGATATGTATTCAATCGCTTAAACGAAGTTAGAAGTTGAAGACAAATTCATAGTGCATCCCTCACAAATTGATCAATACGAAGAACTTTATCCTTTAACCTTCGTATATGCTTGTATGTAAATATATACTCATATATATATATATATATTTGTATATATATGCATGCTTGCGTATCTATGCATGTACATAGTGATCTAGAATCCTTAATTGAGGAAGGAAATCAAGAACATCAAAGAATGAAAGCTGACGTATAGAACGCCCGAAAACGGTTAGTATCACCTGTTGTTAATAATAGTATTACTGCTACCGTCATGGAAATTGAATAGATTATCAAATGGGAGCAGTCAACAATAGATGGTCAAATGTCATAAATATGCGGTAAACACACTACGGAGAAGGAAATTATTAACTAAAGCACTACGAGTTTGTTGGTTGCATTACGAAATACGGAACCATCTTCTTGGTTTGTAAGGAAAAATTTGCTCAATAAATGGCATTGTCTTCATTATGATGACTTCCACCTAATTTTAACAATTCTTTTGACTTTCTTTCTGTTGGGAAGGGAACTTTGTGAAATTATGCGCATTCATTAATATGTTGTTCCTTTTTAGTACCTCTACTACCTCATCGATGAGAAGGAGTGAGGTAATACTGGCATCTCTTGCTAAAATGAAGACTTGTCCCACAAAGGTTTAATCAGGAAAGACTAAATCAATCTGCGTAACATATTGAAGCCGCATCGTGAAGTATCAAGCGTATATATATTGAACTAAACCGCAAGTAATGGATCAATATATCTAGTTCAGAATTTAGTATTTCAGGCCGAGTACACACTTTTATGGCTGGAAGTAACCATATCAGTACCGTAGGAAGATATCATGAAGCCAATTATGACAATAATCTACGCTTATTCATCGACTTTCAGAGACCACGATTGCGAATACAGGAGCACCTGTTACGCTTTGTTTTGCAGCACTACTTCAGTACTAGAGATAGGAGATTCGATAATGTTGCACGCTATCGGGGCACAATTCGGCGTTCTCCCGCAACACTTTTTTGGAAGTTCACATTAAAATACATGAGCTCACCTATCCCCAAGCCCAAGCTGGCAAGGGCAGTCGCTCGGCAACTTTCTACGACCATTAAAGGAAAAAATGAAATCCTCAAGAAGGAGCCGAAACGAAATACGAAATATATCTCACAATCATTATCTGAGCCAACATGTCATGTGGTCTGTTAATGGCCTCTTGTACAGCCCGATACACGTGTTTCGACCATGCGGTCTCGTCAGCCGCGCAGAACCCGTCTTTAGCCAATCCTCTAGGAACTCCCTACTCTTTCTATAAAGAGGTATGTGACGACGAACGATTTACACTGCACTGCCGTCAAGTGAAAAATCACGTGATCGGCAATTTTTGACACTCTATTGCTCTCGGCTGGTATTGTGTAATATTATACCGTGGTGAGCGCTGTCTTAATAAAACACTGGAAATAAAGGTATAATATTAGATAAATACCACCCAAGAACAATCGAGTGTCGAAAATTGCGATTTTGTGATTTTTCACTTGGCTGCAGTGCAGTGCAAATCGTTCGTCACCACTTCCCTTTTTATATGGAGAGTAGGGCTCCCAGAATTGGCTAAGAACTAAGACGACAGTGTTTACATGACTGACGAGACTGTATGGTCACAACACCTGTAACGGGCTGCAAAAGGGGCCATTAACAGACTAAATGGCATTTTGGCTCAGATAATAATTGTGAGATATATTGAATTTGAGCATGGTTTTAATAAAACACTCGGGATAAAGGTAAAATGAGAAATGTTCGCAGATCTATGTCGAGAGATGAATCAAATGAAAGAAATGCCGAAATCCTTAGAGTGATGCGTTGGTGGGTGGAAGAGAAAGCTGAATAAGGCGGCATACGACTTTAAGTGGAATTATCGTCGATAATCGTTACTAACGAAGGGCCTACATCGTACCAAAGCGGGCGCAGTTCCTAAAGGCAACCGTTGAAAAAGGACATCCTCATACAATAACTGAAAACGAGTAATATTTATTGAAGTAATATGAACAATAATAAACAGTTGCAAAGGACACATTCTATAGAAGATAGAACGGTTAAGTGGTATGTTCTTCTCGTACAAATAGTGAGGGAAGTGAGTATTTTGTTACGGTACATCTAACAATAGCTCACGAATGGTCCTAAATATTGTATGGAAACACTTATGCATTTAAAACTTTCATAATTACGTCCAGATTCAAGTAAGTCGAGGACTTCATTAGATCTTCAACATCGTTATAACATATTTATGTAGCGAATGCTCTTTATAGCCACATAGTTCGAATGTTCTTCCGAACCGACAACTCGGATAATCGGCTCTAAAGGTCACAAAGTCGTCGAGATGTGAGCCGATTGAATCTTTGTTCGCGTCAGCCTACCACCAAAGGAAAGCATTTTGTTAAGACACGAAAGGTCTCCGGGTATGAAACTCTGAGCAAGCTCTCCTTGAAATTACAGTCCAGACAAAAGAAAACTATCTGCGCCCGATTTCAGACCTGTGATATGCGAGTGCACTTGATCTTCGCTGTTCTATCAGGTGGCAGAGGTCGGGAAAGCTGGACGAAGATTTTTTCCTCACATAACCGGTACAGTAATTTGAAACTTTTCTTTATGTATGAAACAATTTCCAACTATAAATTGTCATCTGATCTTCCGATCCTCTTCCGATCTGATGCTGTACGACTTGCTCATTTTGCTATCTGACCATGTTTTCTTTGTGATTTTGAATGCTTTGTACGATTGAGGCCACTGCCAACATAAATTTTTTCTAGTTATTGCATGACTCGGCGGTTTTTCTTTAATTATGCATGCAAAGAAGTAAACGGGTGGAGGAAGTGCTGAAATCAACGGGGGATAAATATTGGGGATATGCAGAAGGTGGGAGAACTTCTTCCAACAAATATGTCAAAAGAGTAAGAACAAATGAACATTGTGGACGATACTGATTAGTCACACTTGGTGTCAATCGTAGTACGGTTGTTGCCGTATTGGAAACCGCACTGTTTACCGAAGACGAGCAGAAGACAAATAGTGATGATTCTTCTAACTACTATGTCAGATTACCAAAAACAACACAATACTATGGAGGAAAATAATTAGTCACATTTTCTGACAACGATAATGTAGTTGTCGTCTTATTCGAAATTGCGTTGATTATCAGTAACGAGCAGAAAACAAAGATTTACGAAATGTCCTTATTGTGTAGTAAGCAGATGGCAGAGCGGAAAATTAGCCACTGAAGTGGAGCGAATATAATGATTGTGCTTTGCAGTGCAACATCAGCCTAGTTAAGTAATCTTTCCGATCAGTTGGCGTCTCATACACCTCTTGTAACGAAAACTACAAAGTGGCACTTGGTACTATTATATCATCTTGGTTACCGTAAAGAACCTTTTACTATACAGACAAGAAAATGTTTTGTTGGCAAATTTCACAGTAAGGAGATAAACGGAGTTTCAACTCTCAGTCAGCGCGATCAGCAGATGAATATTAACTCCTTTAGATTGAGTCGTTTTTCCAGTTGACGTAAAATTTTCTCCTTACATCTTCAGAAAGATCCAAACGGAGTGAACGCTACAGTAACTTTAGGAATTCACTCTTAACTTCTCTCTACGGCTATGATTTTTCTTGAAAAATCTATGAATATACTAGACGCTATTTGAAGCTACCAATGTGTCTAGCAAGGAAAGGGGTGAAAAAGTGGGAGAGCTGACCAACGGAGAAAGCGTTGAAAAATGTTTTCCAGACAAAATTTACGCCATTAACGCACCACTTGTCATTGTGATGTATCAAAAGTCATCATTCACTAATTTGAAAAAATTGAAAACCTAGTGCTGAACAATTAAAACTGCGCACTCATACTTTGGGCATTCTAAATGAACAAAAAAGAACTGAACTAACATAGTGAGCATTACTGTTGTCTCAATATAAAGTGCATTGGAATACTAGGCATGGAATTTTGAAAAGAAAGCTACACAATGAAGAGTATACCTCGTTAGTGCACTGTAAAGCTTTGTGATGTTATAGAAGCAAATAGACTAAACGTAGAGCTCATAAATGCAGCCAGAACCATGACTGCAAAGCTCCATATCATAATCTAATTTTTGTACTACGAAGTAGCCAGTTCCAAAACTTGATTGCAAATTTAACCTTCGCTGACATCGCATAAGACTTTGACAGAATCACAGGCGCACCACTGATATTTTGCATAAGTGAGAGGCTCAATGGAACATTAATTTTATATCTATTCGAATGCACAGAAATAAAGAGTTTCTAAGACCCCTCTGTTAACATGTGAGAAGCAACTATTGGTTACCCAGTCCTATACTTTGAAAAAAAGCATTGCGTCACCGCTTAAATTGTTAGCAATGATGTTGGTTAAAGTTTTTAAGTACATATTAGGTCTGCTAACTAGTTTTGGCAAAAAGAGGAAATAGCAAATTTACTAACCAGAACTAATTAGAAATGCTTAACAACACTATTCAAAGTATGCGCCATCAGCGTGGACACATTTTTGCCATCCCTCAGACAACATATTAATATCGCGATCATAGACTCGTCATCCTTGGATTCTAAGAAATTTTCGATCCTCCGAGCAAATAATAGATGAGTCGGAGCCTTCTTGCTCAAGAAGTGCTCCACCGACTTGAAGAGGTGATAGTCAGACGGCGACAAGTCAGGACTGTACGACAGATGATCCAGGAACTCCCAGACCAGTTCGGTCAACTTACTCTTTGTCAATTTGGAACATACAGCCTTGCGTTGTTCTGAAGCAGGACGAGATTTCGCCGACGTCGACGTGACAGGGCACGATTGCAGCGGCCCGGGTGCTCAACAGCAGCGCTTGACGTTGATCGTCTCTCTGGTTGGCGGCAAGTTCCAAAGAACCGACCCAGTCCGGACCCAAAAGATAATGAATATGACGACCATTAGGTCAACTTTATGCGGACGTCCAGAGGCAAGTGTTCCGAAACGCTATTTGCCGACACAAATCCTGAGCCTTTGCACGGTTGATGTTCACCGAGGCGGTGTGTGCATCGCGTTTCTAAATTCGTATTCATAAAGTCGCAAATTGCAACAAAGGCTTTTTTGAGCAGTTATGATACGGAAAGTATAGGCAAATTTGGTATCAAAAAAGAGCTCGGAAAATTATTCATAAAGCGGTGTTGATTTGCTGCCTCAAAAGACAGAAATATGTTTAGGCCGATGGAGCATACTTTAAACGCTACTGCTGAGCAACATCAATCGATTGTGGTTAATAAATTTAGTATTTATTCTCCACGTGCCAAAATTTTTGTGGAAACCTAGAAATAATAATCCGCAATATCTTAGACTGGAAATGTAGCATATTTTCTGTAAAATGATCTCATACTACTTATCACAATATGATAGTTGAAAAGACGACACAAGAGGTAGAACGTCATCAAGTGGTTTAATTTAGTAAAGTCAATTTAAAATAATCATGCTTTTCAAATCTTTCTCTTCTCATCACACGGAACTCTGCTCACTCAATTCTTGATCTGAAGCCAGTGAGGGTGATTTCAGGTTGATAAAGGCCCTGTCGATCGATCGTGCACGATCTCGTCGGATTCCAACTCAGGCTCCATGACTACTCTGTAATTATAAAGTCATCAGAGTTCCTATTTTTCTAATGCATACTAACTGAATATTCAGTTTAAGTCGATACCACCGTAGAGATGTTTTTAACATTTTAGTTTTTGTAGTAATAGTCAAGCAGCAGTCCATATTGAGTGTGCAAAATAATATCGCCGGTTGTTTTTTTGTTGTGATAACAGTAGAAAAGAGGATTTGCAAACTCCTTTTTTTCAAAGTACGTTGAAAACGCCAGTCATTTATATACTCTTGAATACAAAATACACCATATGGTGACTTCTATAGAATTTTGAAGATGACGACTTTTGTACTAAAAAACGACATTTGAGGAAAGTTACATTTCAGATTTATTGACCAAAAGTAACATGGATTGGTTGATCTTGTTTCATTCAATTGCGCACTTTCTTATAAACATTTTGATTTGTGACTTGTCTATACTTGTTTTGAGCTAGAGCTGTCATAAGAACAAATCGCTTGTTATCGAGCACGAATAGCGCTTAGGGAAAAATGCTAATAAAGCGGCGCACAAGATTAATGGGACTTGGAGCAGGCTCCTCCTCGAAGCAAAAATAGGAAAGTTGTATATCAAAATGTTTGAGCATATGCGCAGCTGAGCATTACTAAAGTAGTCAGTTTAGATTACTTTGGCTTATAATTATACAGAGCAAACTTTCCGTAAATGACGTTTTTCAGTTATAAAAGTCATCTTCAAAGTCCTATAAGAACCATCATATAAAACACTATCATGTGAGAAACATATAAATAAATAGCGTTTTTGCAATACTTTCCAACAAAAAAAAATGATTTGCACATCTTAATTTTTAATATTATTACAGCAGAAAAAAAAACGGCAGTCATTTTCGTGCACATAACAGTACACCTTTGCGGTAAAGGCGATGATTGCATGAGAACGGATACACTCAGAATAACCTCTTGTAAGGTCTGCTGCAACAAGTACATCGTCAAAATGATTAGGACACTCTGCGTCCGCGTGAAAGAAAAGATAATTGGCAAGCTATACTATACTAAATATCCCACTATGCTCGCATAAGACTGACGCATGAAGAGGAAGATTTTGAAGTAAAAACTACTATTACATAAGACTTTAACGCTTAAGATGCCGGAAGCGTACTGAATAAGCACCAATAATCCAGCAATGAACGTAGGAAGGTCTCGTAGTCACCTCGCAGTCCATGTAGTCTCTTTGGACCATTTGGACAACTCTGTAGATGACACGCACACAAATCGGGCTTTTTGTGCATAGTCGTTTTGACTGAATGTGATTACAATCTGAATTTGATGATTTTCTTTCTGTTTGAGTGATGGACGTCTTTGGCTGAACTGGATTTTACGTAAACTAATCATTTCAGGATCTGAAGAGTGCTAGACCGTCGAGATGTCGGCTATTAGAATAAACTTTATTATAAAACCGCGTATTTGGCTTGAAAACAAGAAATACAACGAATTACAGGACAATGTTGAGGGCAATAGATAGGCCGTTTCGGGAATCATAGCAGGGATGTCCGCAAAATATTTAGCACCAGTTCGACTACACAATGAATCACATAATTTCCAAAAACCTTTCAAAAAATGATTCCGGATTAAAATTAATCATGGCTTTTGCTCGAGATAAGCATGCAAATACGACGACTTTATCAACAAAATACTTGTTTCGAAGCTATGAAAATTACGATAAAACTATTGAGAAAGGAAAATGTAATTAGTCAAAGACCCGAATAGCTGAAGGACTTTCGATAGACTGACGGGCTTGAACACTAAAATTACATCTTCAGCGTTCAGTTATTTTCTATCCTCTAGAATGCTTGCTAAAGTCATCCTCTCCCTCGAATGTGTCGACCCGTGAAGTTTACTGATAGCTTGATCATGGAATATATAGCTTTGGTAAAAAACAATGCTTGTGAAAATCTTGTCAACTAGAACGACGCTTACATGTAAACATCATGCTCCACTTCGACCGTTTTCTTCCATTTTCCCGCGAGAACGCGGTGATGTGCGAACTCCAGCTCTCTTCTTGCTAACTGCGATGGTATCGTAAGATTGAATAAATGCAACATCGTGAGTGATCGACCTTATCTTCACAATCAGAAAATTGGGCAACTCTCCGATCAATACGACACGTTTGTTAGATCACCCGATTGAATAATTTATTAGGTTGATTTGTTTCATCAAACCCAGCAAAAACTTATAGACCTCTGTCGCTCATCTCAAGACCGATATAGGAAATATTGATTGCGAGACGGAAAGTTTTCTTCATTTGTAAATGCTTCAACTGCGTTGTATTGAATGTATTATCGTATTGCTAACAATATTTATTCGTGTAAAATTTTATTATCCAAGTATGAAGCGCATGCTGCCGATTCGAGCAATACGACTAAAGGCTCCTGACACAGGCAATCGACAGCTGAATCGGAAACATTTTATCTGAAATTTTCGGCACTTTAGAATCCACTGTGGCTGCCTGGCCGATCATAAATATTTCATGAAGATTTTTTTTGCAAGGTGTACTTGGTAATAGTTCAAAGCAATAGATTTTCTTGAATCACGTCATGAAGAATGAATAGCGATAAACTTGCTCCGAATTGTTATTCTATTCAAAGTTTGTGCGGTATGGGCATTATCTTGGTCAAAACCGAATGCCGACGCTTCGACGGCAACGTCTTCTTCGAAGACTTTTTGGCAGCTGTAAAACCTCCTATCCATCGTCTATAAGCCGCTGCAAGGTTGCCTATCGAGAATGAAGAAGATTTAAAACCCTGTGCAAGCCTTAAAGAAAGGACAGTTTTGGATATCTTTGAAGTTTCGTGCAGATTGATAACATATTTCAAGCCATTCATGAGGTTTGTTACGGCACTATTGTAATGCTGGAAGCATGTTTCGGCCTTTCAACCTCATTAGCACCAGGGTGACTTTCGTTTCATCCATTTCTTTGTAGAGGAATATACTCCTACATGCTACCACAGACATAACCGCTACCATAATCATAAAATGTTGAAGTTGTTGTAACGTAATGAAATATTGACCGCTCATGAAAACTGAACTTCCGTGGATTCGCTGGCTTTAGTTTATTTCTAGCACAGGTACCTAATAAAAGTATCTCATTTCCCACTGAAAATTCGTCAATCCTAAGTTGAAGTCGGATTTATCATTTTTTGTATTTGTTTTGAGAACATTTTCTCGAATGCTGCACTTCTAGAGGTCATCGTGAAGCATGAACTGAGCAAATTCACTCCGCGTGATTCAGTTGTAATTAAAATTTATTGCCCATGAACTTTGTAACTTAGAAGTCTAGATGTCGAAGTAATGAATTCGAAAGTTTGGTTTATATATTAAAACTCAGGCGCAGTGTAGAAAAAGCGACTGGAGACATTATCACTATGGTGACTGTGGTCAGTATTTGAGGGGACCGAGGGACCGCTAACGGACTGCTGTGGCACAGTGCAATGTTGGTTTAGTGGAAATTTCGTCATGTTCAGTCCGACGTTTTATATGTAGGATATGGCAGACGTCCTCCTGCTTCTGGCAACGATTATTTGAAGACATTGTCGTGGGCAAATATAAGCCCAACTGTTCGAAAACTGGCTAGTTTGCTAGGAATAGTACTTTAGACTGGTACAGAATCTTCGGAAAAAATTTTGTAGCGTCGCAGTGGTTGACAAAAAGAACTTGTCCTAACTGATTACCCTATATTCAGCAGCATGCCGTGTATTCGAAGGTGTAGGACGACAGCGAACATGGCGGTAAAGTTTAGTCTTGCCCACCGTATCTGCTGAACCTTTCGCTTGTAGATTACCACTCCGGCTAGCATTTCGACGATTCCCGTGAGCGAAGTGCTTAGGAACAAGGAGTATCAACAAGGAGAAGAGGAGCAAAGACAGTCTGCTTAGCACTGGTCTATTGTCGCTGGAATGTCAGAGTTTCAGGCCTTAATTGACTGAAGTGGTTTCTCATTCTCAAAACATCTAGATTTTTGCGATTTTATCAATATTAAGAAATTTATTCGAAGCTGACGAATGTTGCTTTCTGCAATTACGAAGGCGCGCATCGTCAAAAACATTTCTACAGTGCTGAAGCAATCTCATTTAATTGACATATAATGACAAAAAAAAAACGATTTGGGGAGTGATTGTTATAAAGTAATAATGAGACCTGCATTCCTCTTTAGAGATCCTCTCAGCAATTCCAGCAAAGCGGTTGCGCAATTTTGATCAATCAAAACTTTCCTCAGTCAAATTTCCTATCATCGGCTTCAAGAGCACATCAATAATTGCTTTTCTGTAGAAAAAGAAGAATAGGAATAATTGCTCAATTTCAGATCGATATTTCGCTGATCAAGACCATGTAGTAGAGTTCTGTCTTCTCTCAAAATCCTTTCGACAGTCAGGATATGGTCATTTACCACAAGATCTTTTCTTCCTTGAGATATGTTATAATTTTCAATTTAAGGCGTTGTAGAAGGATGTCATCCACTCCTTTATTTCTTCAGTATTCATCACCATTCGTTAGTGAAGCCGTGACATAGACATACCATTCATATCCATAACTTACTCTTATCATACTTTTTTACATGCAGGTGACTTTTAGCCAATATTTGCTTTTGTCAAGTTCATGGGAAGATATTAGAAGCTTCTTACTAGCAGATATGCCAGTGAAGATAATAACATTGTCGAAATACGATTCTCTGTCACAGAAAATATAGGTGAAGCGATTCCGTGCAGTCGAAATTTTTTCCCCTCTATTAACAACTGTCAAATTTACCATAAAGCTTTGGAAATAGCAGATTCTTAGTACACAAATCAGATTATGATTTGGACATATGAGATTATGACTGTGATCAGGCATTTTCAGCTGCGTAAACTACTTTGTACAACCTTCAGATTATCAGAAATCTTCACAGTACAATAAATAAAAAGGCATAATTCCCAAAAAAAGAATGTTTGGAGCCTAAGCGAGGTTTGTACGTCAGGGCCATGAACCGGTGTTTTCGAAGGTTTCGGCCTCGTCGTCAGTGACTCCCGTCCAACATCAAGCCCTACATTGTAGCAAGGAGAGAGACCGTATGTGGTGACGGCACAGTGTACAATGACACTGGTCCATCATCTCTTCTCAGTCGATAGATCTCGGCTGGTAGAACAAAATTGATTCATGACATCGGCTATTTTTGAACCTCGCAATGAAAATCTCGCTTAGGCTTCAAACACTCTTTTTCTTGGAATTATTTTGAATGTTTATTGCGAGGTTTAAACATTAGTCGATATTATGGATAAGGCGTACTCCTCTCACTGTGTAACCTTTCTTATTAGAACTATGTTCAACTCCTAAGACCTGTGCCTATGTTGAACATTCACATGCTATCTATATTTCAAAGTTTTTCTATTTTATACGCAGCCCACTGTGTGAGTGCATGAATTCATTAGTTCATACTGTTCTTCAATGCTTATTAGATTAATGTGTAAGTGGCTTTTGTGAATTCCTCATGGAAAGTGTTCGTTAATGCCTCAAAAAAAATTAATTTCATAAAGAGGTTCTTAACGCCTTCTGATTGTTCAGCTCTCCACCTCTGGTTTTCGAACTTTGCTCGGCAAATTATAGCTGTGAGATTAGCCTAGTGTTTGCAAATTTTTTAAGAAAGAGCCGTAATAGAGAGACAAGGCTTGATTTTTGACATATCAGCGGTATGTTCTGTGATGTAAGCCTTCATTTGAGAAATTATCAGTGTTTATACATTGAACAGCTCAATCCAGTGGCTCATAATCACAGCTGAGTTCGTGGTGACCGAGAGTAGAAACCCTACCTAAGGTACTATGAGATTTTCAAACAAGATTTTCTAGTTGGTACTAGGTCTTTCCATCAGTTTTAGCGATGAGCTAATAACCACCAAGTTTATTGACCAAAATTACTTAGATATATTGCTTTGCATTACTATTCAGAGTATGCGCCATGAGCGCGAACACATTTGTGCGATCTCGTAAACAACAATTCAACCGCGCTGAGAGAACTCGTCCTTCTGGGCTTCAAAGAAAGTTGTCAATCCTCAGGTCAAATGATTGAAGTATCGATACTTCTTTTTACTCAGCAGGAGCACAAGCGACTGAAAGAGGTGATATCAGACGATGACAAGTTAGGACTGTACGACGGATGATCCGGCAACTCAAAGGCCAGCTCAGCCAATTTTTACCAATTTGGCGGCATACAGCCTTTCGTTATTTGAAGCAGTATGAGATAGCGGCGACGCTGACGTGTCGATGCGCGAGCAGCGGCTCAGGTGCTCACAAGTAGCACTTGCCATTGATGATCTCATCGGCTGTCAACAAGTTCCAGTGAATCGACCCGGCCTGTTCCTAAGAGATGATGAGCATAGCCTCTGGCGCGAATCGACTTGGACGTTGAGCTGGAGTTCCTCGTTGACCTGATGACAACCACTGATTTGGATAACGTAGAGCCTAAAAAGATCCACTTTTCGTCGACGGTAACGACTGTAGCCAAAAATTGAGCGCGAAAATAATGACGGTAAAGTTTCTGAGCGATTTCTTAGACATCTGTGCTCGACTGCCTACATGTGTTGCTCAAGCGCCAATACTTGAAACGGCATAATAATATGAAAGGTATCTTGATTGCTCTTGCGTACACGTCCTATAATACACACCGTTTTTGGGGTGACAAAAATGTCTCTGTAACTGAAGTTGCTTTTCTCGATCAACTTCTCACGGACACTACGATAGAGTTTTCCAGATGTACCTTCAGACACATGTGGTTGGAAGGCTCCAAAAGTTTGCTTCTAAACGGAAAAGAATATCAAGATATTATACCGCTCGCTTTCAGCGTGTTTTAGAAAACACTCAAAACGAACGGCATATTTTAAAATAACAACCAAGAACAACTGGCTGTACATCAGTGCAGATCTAATGAATTATTTCCTTTGACGGCACGTGTAAATCGCTCGTCGTGCCTATTCTAAGTAGGGGAACTCGAGCACCTTGAGAGGATTGGATAAAGACGAAAGACCTGAACAACTGACGAAGTTACGAAGGCCGAAACACCTGTGTTGTAACATGTTGCCTCAAAGATTATTCATCAGATAAATTAAGACGATTTCGAGAAAACGACGTTTTTTGAAAAAAGGTTCTCCTTACTTCTGAGAGAATTTATCTCGTATCTTTTAATGCGACGAACACGCTCGTATTACTTCAATGATCAAGTTCCTGCTTCTTTGAGGGTTTATTATATACTAATGACATTTCGCTGTTCCTGTTGACACCTCATGTCTGATAACCAATTTTTTTTTGCATTACGGCGACAATACTTAATACCAGTGACAACAGGTGTTACCGAGTTTCGTCATAAATACTTGCGCCTTTATTTTTTGAGGTTCGATGTTGTTTCTTTAAATGAAAGGTCATAGATTATTATATATCTATATATATATATATATATATATGAGCGCATTGTGGCGCAGTGGTTAGAGGTGCCCTGCGTCGCACACGAGGTCACTGGTTCGATCTCGCGCTCATGGCTCACCAAGCCATCCATCCCTCCGGGGTCGGTAAATTGGTACCAGACAGGTCTCAGACTTGTCTGGGAGGATAAGCAGCCACTGACTCGGTTCAGCGGGAGGCCATCGCGAGTCATTGTAAAGGCCAGATGTGCATTCAATCACCTCAAACGAAGTTAAAAATTGAAGTCGAATGCATGGCGCATCCCTCAGGGATTGATCAACGCCGAAAGCTTATCCTTTATATAATATATTATATATATATATATATATATATATAATATAATATATCCACGGACCTCCCTCTTTGAGGGATCCCGCCCGGTTAGTCGCGAGGGCACGTGGCGCGTCCCCAGGTGGTGGATAGGGGAATAAAACGCGAACCAAAACGACCGTGTGCTTCCCAGAGACGCAGGTGGATTCAGGGGACGAGCTCCCTGCTTCTGCAGTGCCGACTTGACAAAACTCTATTTCTACGAGTCAAGTCGGCCAAAAGCCTGCAATCAAGCGGCTGGGAAGTACATGGGAGGCGGTTAGGAGTCGCCTCCAACAAATAAGCTCCTCCCGCTCCTCCGAGAGAGACTGGCAAGCTACTCGTGAGTACCCAGCCCCCACGTTTAGAGCCTGGCAAGCTACACGTTGGGTATCAAAAATGCCAAAAACAGTAACAAATATGGGCCTCATTCCCCTGACCCCGAAAGAGCCCCTGGTACGGCAGCGCCAGGTAGGACGAGTACGGAGAGGCTGCTAAAATCTCAGGGCCGAACTAGGCTGCCAAGATCGAAACGGACTAAAATGACGATCTGTACCTACAATGCAAGAACCCTTGCTCAACAATCCGCTGTAGAAGAATCTGTTGATTCAAGCAAGAAGAATAAGGTACGACGTCATTGGCCTGGCTGAGACGAGAAGGCGCCATCCTTTTCACGCTGTCTATGACACCGGAGAAGAACTGTTCCTTGGAACATGCGATCGCAGAGGTGTCGGTGGCGTTGGCGTCCTCGTCAAATCGAATTTGACCGTGAACATTGATTCGTTCGAACAACTAACAACCCGCATCGGACGATTACGGTTGAAACGATGTGGTTCTATGCCGGCTTTGACCATCTTCGTTGCTTACGCACCAACATCAAGCTATGACGAAGACGAAGTCGAAGCGTTCTATATGGACCTCGAAAAATTCTTCAGAGAAGATCATACATTCTTCAAGGTCATTGTCGGAGATTTTAACGCAAAAATTGGACCTAGAAGAACGTCTGAAGAACGTCACATAGGGACCCACGGACTAGAATGGAATGAACAGGGTGAGAGGCTATCCGAGTTTATCATGACGACCCAAACCATCCATGGTAACTCGCAATTCCAAAAGCCTCTCTCTCAGCGATGGACGTGGGAGTCTCCCAATGGAGAGTACCATAACGAAATAGATCACATCATAGTAAATCGAATGTTTTGCCTGACCGACGTCGCTGTTGTTCCCAAGTTCTACACGGGATCAGACCATCGCCTCCTTCGCGCAACGTTCCGATTTTCGAGGAGAGGAGAGAAAGCCGCTAAATTCAAACAACGAAGTCCCAGAACTACCATAAACTGGGATGTATTCAAATCATTAGTCGGCTCTTGGGAAGATACCGTTGTCGACAACATCGACGAAGAATACGATCGACTCGTTGAATATCTTCACGTTGGCGCTAAAAAAGCCGAAAGTCCTAAGGTCACGAAGAGACGCTTGTCTCCGCAGACACTCGAGCTGATACGTCAACGTGGAATCGCACGAGCCGCAGGCAACCGAAACCTTACGTCCGAACTTGCGAAACGATGCAGAGAAGCGATAAAAGAAGTCGATTTATGCATATATACAATTCTAGAATATATATATATATATATATATCCCTCTTCGAACTACGAGGATCATGACCCTCAGTTAGGCGCGCTATTTGAACGTTTACGAAGATTGGTGCGTGCTCTAATAAAAAATTGCGTTAATTGAGTTCTCACAGGGACATTATCATCAAAAGACTAAAACATCATTGATGAAACTTTTGTATGAATAAATATGGCAAGATTAGCGCTAATATTTCCCAAAATTTTGGATTTTTCAAAAAAAAACCACATCCTTGTAAATAGTAAAGTATCTACAGGTTTCATATAACATTTTCTTTCATCTTCTCAATGTTTTTATAGTCAGTTGATAGCTTGGAAAGTTTTGATCCAAACAGTACGCTTGTTGTGTGAAATGATTTTTACTGCACACACCACAAATAGAAGAAGATAACGTTTTGCATTCGCAGCCCATTTTTCTAATTCTTGGAGGATTTTTTTGAAATTGCATAGTTAGATTTATGTTCTCAAAAACTTTCTCACCACAAAATCAAGCTATCATTGGGATAACTTTAGTGGACGCATTATTGACAATAATACTCCACTAGTTTGAAATCCTTACGTTGAAAAGAATTTCTCTCGCATGCAATCGCAATTATAGTATTGCTCCCATGAGCCCTTGATTTCTTTTAGAAAAGTACTATTGCACAAATTGATTAGCACTCCTCTGATTTCTGAGATTACCCAAATTTGAACGGTATATAATATTTCTCAAATGGCTTGCTTTTTGCGCTCTAACAGTCAAAACGAAATTTTGTTTAACATGTAAAAACTCCTTGCCGGATAAGGTTTTTTTTCATAAAGAATGAATGAGCAGTCGTTAGCGCAGATTTCAGGGATACAATAGACGTGATTTATTTTTGGAGAAGACCTTTAAGAGCGGTGCAGCAGTTAGAAGAAGATTGGATTTTGCACTCCAAATGCTGAAATTTTGCGACATTAGCCCTATGTCACCGCGCTTTCTGTAATATATCGATTAACAGCGAGGCGTAAACTTCTTTTAATTGCTAGAGTACAACAATGAGCTTTTTTCTGCAACAAAGTTGCTATGGGAATCGTCGAGATCTCAGCTATCGATTAATTAATGAAAGTCTAGCGGAAAAGCTTTGCTAAGCGAGAATTGCGTTAGTGTGAAAGATGATTTTTTTTACTGTTAGGAAGCAATGAAGAAGCCATTATGGAAATAGAGTATATCTCTAGATATATCGACATTCTAGCTATCAAGCGGTCATTAAAACCCATACGAAAACCAGAAAAAGCGTTTTTTCAAGACGAAAAAGCAGGACGCGGAACACGAGAGAGATCGGAATTTGTAAAGCCTAATCTTCTTCTGCTCGTTACGGAGCTGCAAAGTGTTTTTTCGAGAAGACAAGTACACTGCTGAAATTTTTGATCTTTTTCCTACTTAATAATTAGTTTTTGAGCCACGCATGTGGTCTGTTATATTGGGCTGACTTATAGAGCTCAATGCACATGTTTCGACATTGTCAGTCTCATTCTCATCAGTCGGGCGGTACCCTTTGTCCTCTTGCCAGTCCTCTCGGGGCGCTCTGTCTCTATGCCCCAATAAGTCACCCCTATATAACAGACTACATGTATGACTCAAAAAGTGATTATCTGGAATAATGGAATTTCAAGCGTGGTATAACACTTTGACGATCACACCTGACTGGTAGGTACGTCGCGCCGTCGCTTGCGCGACGCTTAGTGGCCGAAGCATGTGCATCTCTGTGCGAAACTGTCGTTGTGCCTGCGCTGTGTTACAACAGGCGCCTTAATTCCACGCTGCCGCCTCAGTAGTTGATGGGGACCGTGGAAAAATTGAGAGTGATAACAAAGGCAGAGAAAAGAATGCCCTGGGTATGGGCAGCCTTTGTGATGGAGGTTCAGTGTCTTTTATTATGAGATCCTTGGATTTGTCTCGGGCAATGATGCGATCGATATCTGAATGCGGTTGGATTGTCCTCAGCGGCGCACTGACCTTTGTGCTGTCGCGCTTTCCATTCTGGGTTGCGGCGGCTTTTCCTTTTGAAGTGTCGAGTTGCACTTCTGGGCTCCGCTGGTTGAACTCTTGTCTGCGTGATCGTTGGACTTCTTCCAGCTTCTATCTTTTAACGGACAAGAGCACAAGGTTCAAACTCTTTATACGAGTTATAACCAACAATGGCGTTGTGTCAAACAATAGGGTGGAATCAAGCACCTTCGTAGCAACAAACAGCGGTCTAGGACCAAGCAATGGAGAAGAACCAAACGACCTATAACATACGTGTACATGATCGAAGCATATTGTTTATCGGAGAAATGCCTAAATGAATGTGTGTGACTGATTGATGAGATGTATCGTCGTCTGACGATACTGTGAATGTTGTAATTGACTGAGCCTGACGCGGTGGAGGAGCCCGCTTGGGTTGATATGTTCACCCCATAAACAAGCACCGACGGTGGGATCCAGTGGGTGAATATATTGTGTGATAACAATGGGCTTAAAATAGATTACTTATAGGCTGAAACCCTTAACCGCGGTGGTAGACCGAGCGTAGCCTGAGTGAGTTCGCTCCGCCATTGAAGTGATACGTTCAGCTCACAATTCTGTTGAGTTCATTTGACAGTTATGCGAACACAACCTTATGATAAGGTTTACGTACACGATATCGGGTTTGTGTGAA
>JAHQIW010005018.1:0-11262 GCA_019055375.1 Parelaphostrongylus tenuis
CCAACATTTCGCCAGGGTCATTTACTGCCACATTGTAATGGGTAATAAGGTCACTCGACTGAGGCGACAAGGGGACACCTATTGATTAAGCGCACCTATAAGTCTTTCTATTGCTGATGAGATCATCATTTTTCTAAAAACTACCAGTGAAGCAGAGCCGATGAACATTGAGCTCAACGAAGCGGGAAAAATGAACGATCTAAGCATAAATTCAAAGAATATCCAGTTCACGAGAGTCCTAGGGTGTCTAGGTGAACTAATCAAGCTGAATGGTGTGTTGGTCACAGAAACTATATGATTGTACCTTGAACGTCCAATGTTCATGAAGAAAAACATAAACGAGGAACTAACGCTTCAAGGACAAAGAGGATTTTGACCCTCAACTGTGCGCCCCCATACGTATGGGTCAAGTTTATTGCATGCCTCTATATGAATTCGGATTATAGAAATATTTAATCAAGTAAACGATGAGATCTCACTGAAAAAACCGCTGTATGGATAATTTTGGTAAAACCAATGTCAGTGTTTCCCAATACCTTGCATTTTTCTAATGGAAAAACCACATTCTCACTAGAAAGAACACATTTCCAGCAATAATTGGACATCTTACAGTATATTGATGTTGTCTTTGCAGTCACTCGTTTGCTTGAAAAATTCTGGTTTGAATACTAAGCTTTTTGGACAAGAAGATTTCCACAGCGTGTTCTACTAATAAAGTAGGTAACGTTTTACAGTAGCAGTTCATCTTTTCTACTTCATAGTGGATTTTTTGGTATTGTATAGTGGAATTTTCATTCCTAGGAAGCTTTATTCCCACAAAATTAGCTTTTCACTGGACGAACTTCTGTGAACATATTTTTGACAGAATCAAGAATCCAATGTCTTAAAAATCCCTCCCTTGAATAATTTCTATCACATACAGTCGCATTTCAAGGAACGTGCACGCGAATCCTTAGTTTTTTTTTCTAGAAAAAAAAATCTATTCACAAGAATATTACCATTTATTTGATAGCTTATGAAATGAAGATTTTGGTACCACGCTTGGCTTCTAAAAGGAACATTTTTTTCTTGTGCTGCTTTAAAGAAAAGATAGCATTTTGATTCCGAATCAATTAGCCTGCTCCTTCAACTTTATAACAGATTAATCAGTACTTGTATATGGAAGAATTTTGATTTCTTTGGTAGTTCCTAAGGAAACCTCATCACTACGAAGAGCTTGCTAGATTACTATCAGGGGAAATTCCATAAGAGCTTTCAGGGATAAGAACGCAACCTGCATTGGTTTCAAGTAAAAACTTTTTTCAGTTTTTTTCTTGATTGCAAGCTCGTTGTCAAACCTTGCGTTGTTTCGATAGCAATCAGTGGGAAATTTGCTCGTAGTACAGAATAAACGGGTAGTAAGAAGTTGGCACTCTTATAGCGTTAGAACGAAGTTTGTTCTATAATTCAATGGGGGTCGCTACTTTTGAAGTACATTGATAATCGAAAATTTATGGAGTGTCATTGATAAAATGAGATCGCGTGCAATGAGCAGTGCCATTTCTGGCAAGCCAACAACTGTTTCTGATTCTTAATCACAATGATGGTTTTTGTGTATTATATACATTACGAGTATATGAAAACTGAAAGAAATAGAAGGTAAATGTAAATAAATTGTGCTTAAATACTGATAAAGTAGTATGAAAATGCTCGATAAGTGTTTCAGACATAGTCTTTTCGTAAGTACTTGGCTTTTGCTTCAGAAGTGTAGGTATAAACGGAGTATTCACGTTGTTGCTACTAAAAGTAACCTTATTAAAGTCTTTTTTTTTTACCATACTTGACCATTTACTGAGAATGAAACCTCATTCTTTAGTGAAAATGGAAAGTTCCGTCAGAACTACTACCATTAACATTGAACCGCGCGAAAATATAGTTAATGGAAAACATACAAGCCTGTGATAGAGAAAGGATAAAACTCTTAGTGCTAATCATTCCTTGAAAGATGTGTCACCCATTCCGCTTTTGGGGGCGTATTTGAGGCGATGAAATCAATGTCGGCTCTTTACAATGACTCGTCGTGCTCTAACAATGTATCGGGCCAACGCTCCGCTGTACTCGGTCATAATTGCGACTTTCTCTCATTTGAATCTTTCTTTCCCTCTTCTCTGTACCGTTCATAAAATACAACGTGAGTTACTAGTTCTTTGCTGGACCCCACTTTGGTGTATCAGTTGGAGTATTTCAGGAGACAAGTATCTCATAAGGACATCCGAGCTCTTAACTTCCATATAGCTTGCAGTAAGATGTTGAATAGGCTGGTCGAATTCACTGTCGGTATTTCAGACCACTTCAGGGCTAATGTACCATATACGGTACACAAGTCTTTCCATGGTTTTTGCGTCGAGAACAGATTTTTCACTGAATTTTTGTAGTCAACAGATATCTGAAAAGTTGGGCTTCTAATACTATGGTTGATTTTTGATAATGCTTCTTTAACAAGCTATAGTAACGGAGAGAAGATCACGTGGTTTTCTCTTCGAAGTGTAGAGTGCATTTTCCATTCGTGTTCTGAAGTTTTAGTAGCCATTCGATAGATAGAAAAATGAGAATTATGAAAACAATTTATCATTTGAGAACAATCTCTTAATGCGCTACAGCAGCGGAAAATTTTTATGTCTCATGTTTGTTAAGTCAACTCGTCGCTTGAAGTTCGCAGCGGATTAATTTCGCTTGTATGGTCAAATTCAAACATCGATGGAAACTAGTGATATAAAAATGAAATCCCACCAAAAAACTAACTTAATCTAACGAAAAGATGCTGAAGGGGAGCGAATGGGTTTTGAATGCCCCGTTCACCTTCAACGGAGCGGAACTCTTTGAATGCTCCAGTTACGTGTATCTAAATCGTGAAATCAACATGATGAACGATCTTCTTCCACAGTTGAGCAAGAAGAAACGAGTTGATCAGGGAACGCTTAAGAGCATCGAATATGTAGTGAAGAGGAAAAAGAACACCCAACACCGTGCCTATTTTTTCGGCTCGACGATTACCCTGTCCTAATGTATGCAGCAGAAACCTGGTTATTACGTAGGCAGGATGAAAGATCACTTGGCGTTACTGAAAGCGCAGTCGAAAGGTCTATGCTAGGAGTATCCCGTATCTCGTAAATGAGAGAAAGGATCCGAACTTCTGACGTACGTCAAAGATCGGAGATCAGAAACACAGTTCTACACGCCATGCTATCGAAAATAAAGTGGGCCGGACATGTGATGCGCTTCAACGACAACCGTTAGGCGAATGCCGTTAGCGACTGGATTCCTCGGTAACAAGCGCTCTACGGGAAGACCACGTGCTCGATGGTCCGATTTCTTCACGAAAAGACTAGGAGAAAGATATGATGATCAACGTATCCCTAAAGCGAAGAATACCCTCTGGGCTACTCATGCGCTCGATGGGGAAAAATGGAAGCGTTGCTGGTGATTACTTGAGTCACTCAACGATTAACGGGACGGCAGGTGATACAGGTGAATTCATACTTTTACGAACTAGAGAACAGCCGAACACATTCCCGCGTCAGTAAAGATTATGTCTAGCTCATGTTAGCGAAAAATCAAGTGAAAATACGGCGAAAGATTATGCTCTTTCGCAGAAAATAAGTACTCGATGTGATTCTAGCAAACATCTCTCAAACTTGCATGAACGGATTGCGATTTTTACGTGAAATTTTTCCCCGTTATGTCTTTGTGCTCTATGCCTGCCTAGTGAAGCGTTTGATTTGACTTTGTGTTTTCCAACTACAGACAATTTATACAGATACGCCGTCTGCAAACTTTGCAGTACCCGTCTCCATCTGTCAAGAAAATCATCTAATTTGGTTCAACGTAGCTCCAAGTTCACGGCTTCCTCTTTCAAATGAGAGGGGAGTGAATGAACCTGTTTTTCGCTCGCTCATCGGTAACAGTTCAAGTTGCAGACGCTTTCGCAAACATTCAAAGATGGAAACCTAATTGCTACAAGTCTCATCGGAGCAAAGTCTATGTAGCCATGTTGTATATTGAAGAGCCCGATATACAACTACTAAGCCTTTTCATAGACTGTGGTGCTAGAGCAGTAGACAATATTAAGCAAAAGTAGTTGAAATTTCTTAACAACGCTATTCGAAATATGAGCTATCTACGCGAGCACATTTCTGTCATCTCTCAAGCTTTAAAATGATAAAGCTTTGTGCAGAATTTTCTAAGCTTTTGAGCTTTCCTTCGATCTTCACGTCCAAATCGATCTGCGCCAAGAGCTGGGCTCATTTTTTTTTTGGACTGGACCGGTATAATTCTTTTTGATTTGCCTAAATTCTTTTTTTTGACTGCCACTTGCAGTGGTATGATCTTATACTATACCCAATATGTCGAGTACTGTGCAAAAACGTCTGCGTCAGCCGGGATTCAAACCCAGATCTCACTCTTTCCGGGAGCGTATGCTGACCGTTACACTACCGACCCGTCACGCTCCCGCATACGCTCCCGGAAAGAGTGTGGGTTCGAATCCCGGCTGACGCGGACGTTTTTGCACAGTACTCCACATATTGGGTATCTTTTTGATTTGCTGCCAGGCGTAGAGACGATCAGCGCCCAGAGCTACTGTTAGTACTAGGGCAACGTAGATGATTTTGTGCAGCTTCAACATCATAGATCAGATTGACAGGGTGATAAGACTTGCTAAGGCTTACGGTAGTAAAACAGACTGCTCTGTCTTGCTTTGTAAGCTAAACAAGGATTTTGCAGCAAAATATCAACTACTTACAACGACTACTACAGTGTAGGAAGGGTGCCACCCTTCAGAACATCATGCTAATCTGAGAACGGTATAGCATGGAAGTGAAAATGCTTCATCATCATTTGAACCGTTTTGGCCTTGTTGAAGACGTCGTCCTTATAACACTATGCTAGCAGGATCAGGTGATTGGCGACCTATTATGACATGGCTTGTGAGAAGAGTGGTATCCGACCGAGCTCCACGAAAGCATGGTTCAAAATGGCAATGCGATTACTGTACAATCCAATGTCTATGGACTGAGTTTCATCTGATCTGATTATGAAACTATATGGGTGAATAGACTGCATGTCAAACTTTGACTCTTCCAGAGTGTGAAAGGTCACATCACTGAAACGTTGACGGACACTGAGCAGTCTCGCGTCAGCTCATCAAGCAGAAACAGGTACTGATTACCAATAGATCGCTAATCTACATTGTCACGTGAAATTCATCACTGGTTTGCATAATTCCGGCTCTTCGAACAAATTATAACAAATGGAATATATGTCCATATTGAGTCTACTTACTATCTATTGGTTTAGTATACTGCGGCTGTGAATATGCCCCTTCCAATTGGCGAACGGGGTTGCTTTGCAAGGACGCGCGAAATGACTCCCACGGAGGAGGCGATGAGCTCCGTAGGTGAGATCTCATTCAATTTATGTCTTTTTTACTTATATATATGTCCGTGCTTTTTTTCACAAATCCTTGTTTTTTCTTGTCGAGCCGAATCCGAGATTCTTACAATCAAGTTGTTGCGACAGCTGACTTTTCAGCGGTTTCGCCTTCTTTGAAATCTAGAAAGTAGGTTACGCATAGCGCAGTCAGCTAAACATATTAATTATCCAAAAAAAAACGTTTCTAAACCTAGATTTCAACCGTGTCGAGAGATAAACAACTTTTCAACATTGCCATTGCTGTGAGTCCTTCTATCGTTTTTCAAGCGAAGAACAAGCCCAGCAGAGATTACATGAACAGCGAATGCAACTCCTCTCATCACACTAACAATCTCGTGAGTTGATGATGTTCATCTATAACGCCTCTAAAATCTTAAATTCTGGTACTACGCGATCTTTGGGATGATGCTGATGTTGCTTCAAAATCTTCCCCTTATGTGTCTGTGCCCTATACGATGTTGTTGAGAACACTATGAAGTGACTCGTTTTGGGGGCGCCGTGGCCGACTCATTGTGATGCTCTTCGTGGCGCGCGTGAACTCGAGCACTACCCCCAACACTCTCCAGCAGTCAATGAGGACGCCCTATGGAGTGCCACAGCCAAGATATTTTCGAAATTGTGAGGAGATTTGTTCCATCAGAATTCTCCGACATTCAAGAAGACGAAAAACGAATCGAGAGACGATGACAGGTAGGCCGAATTATCAACGGAAAGCTTATCCAGTTGAGAAGCGAACCATCGCTTTCGTCAAGGATTTCCTCCCTAGCAATGAAACAAGTCATCAACTATCAAATTGCGCAATACGTCGGTTTAAGCAAGAAATGGAAAGCAATCTTGTGAAATCAGGTTTGCTCTCGTATTCTTAGCATTTCGACACAATTCCAACCCCTATGATATGGTTGACCACCTTGAACGAGATTGAACGAAAAATGTCATGAGAGACATGATTTTGAACAATGATAAGAGATAAGTATTGAAATCAGCGTAATATCATCAACATTAACTTGTTATGTCTAACTCCAGTATAAAAGCATTAACAAGGTGTGTTAGAGCATTCTTAGCTGAGTCACGCACGAGCGAGGAGGATGAAGACCATCTTGAAATCGAACCGGTTGGATTCTTATCATTATAACTCATGGGAAACGATGGATAACCCTCACTGGTCCAATCCGTTTAGGGTGCAGTTATCGAGTCCAGCAAGGTCAAGTACGTCGCCTTCAATCTACTCGATGAAGGAGGATTTGGGGCAGTATACAAGTAATTGGTAGATATTGTAAAATTCTCAAAGTACAACGACTTAGTTCAATTTCTTCAGAGGTCATGATCAGAAAAAACGAAAGAAGAGTACGCAATGGAAGTAGAGAAGAAAACTGAACAACGCCGACATTTCAAATCGAAAGTGGAAGTATGTCCTCTCATCACATATCGGTTTTTTTCGACTACCAAAGTTTTCTTGCTACTTGCTCTTAGAAGAGAACATAAATGATGAAAAGCTATCTAAATAGTTGGAAAGAACTAGCGAGTAGAATTTTTCTTGAGCATATACTCAAAGCGGAAAAAGTTGGCATAACCCATGTGTCAAGATTTTTAACACTCTCGTGACGACACCTAATATCAAATTTGTTCCTTACCGGGACGTCTGAGTTTACGTCCCGGTGCTCTGAAGCTTTTCGAAAGCTTGATCAAGCCTGCTGTCTTCAATATTTTGCTGACTTGGCTAAGAGAACTGAGTAGTAAGCAGGAATTCGACCTTAGACAGGATCGATACATGCCTTTCACCCATACCAACGGAACGGGCTACCACCACACCACCGAGGCTACCGCTTACATGCAACTCATTCCTCATTATCTCTCTATCATAGCTATCACTATCAACCTTTAACACGTTTGGTCAGGTAAGCATTATCGTTATATAAACCCAGATAAGCCGATTGTCATTGTTCTTATTTGCATTCAAAAATTTACATGTTTTCACTTCTTTTTGGCAGTGTAATTATCTCATGACCATCTATAAAGTCGTCGGTCAACACTCCCATAATCAGTGTCAGAATCTTTTCAATAGCCTCGATGACGGCCTTTTGATCAGATTCGCGTGAACATCCGGAACGTAGCTGGTCCTCCAGATCAATGTTCTCAGCACTATACTTAGCAAGGAACCGTAAAACTGTTCGCCTGGGCACAAATATTCGAGCCTGTGCACGGTTGATGTTCTCAAAAGTGGTCTGTGTATCACGTCTCATTTCGTACTGTGACGCAGAAAATTGCGACAACACCTTTGTTTAGCAGCTATGATGCGGTAAATATGGAAAAATTTGGTTCCAAAGAAAGCTCCGAAAATGCTGCACAAAGCGATCAGATTGGTTACTTGACAAATAGCAGGAATATGTTCAAGCTAATGGTGCCTAGTACAAATAGTGTGGTTAAGCGATTTTCTTACTTCTGGATTAAAAATTTGGTACTTATTGGTTTGATGCTAAAGTTTGCGAGTTCGAGAAGATGTAGTAATAAAGTCGATTAATTGAACTAGGAAGATTACGAAGCTCACTTTCAAGTTTCGACTAGTTCCCATTCCAAATCGTCACCTGTACCAGCTGTCGTGCCAATGATCGTTAAGTGACTCGAGCGGGTACCAGCAACACTTCTAATTTTCCCTACCGCATGGAAGAGTAACCCAGTGTGTCCTCCTCGCTCTAGAGATTCGTTGAGCATCATATCTTTTTACTAGTCCTTTTGTAAAAAAAATCAAACTATCGAGTCGGTGGTCTTCCTGTAGAGCGCTTGATATGCCGAGGAATATCTAGTCGGTAACGGCTCTCCTCCATCGGTTGTCGTTGAAGCGCATCACGCGTCCTGTCCACCTTATTTTCGATATCCTCGTGTGTAGAACGGCGCTTTCGATCTGCGATCTCTAACGTAGGTCAGATCTGCGTATTTTTTCTCTCATTTGTGAGATGCGGTACTCCTAGCATTAACCTTTCAACTGCGCATACAATGACGTCAAGTGATCTTTCATCCTGCTTACGTAGCGACCCAGTTTCTGGTGCATGCGTTAGGGCAGGGACAACCGTCGAGTCGAAAAGGTGGGCATGGAGTTGGATATTTTTTATCCTCTTCACCACATTCTCGGTGCTGTTCAAAGTTCCACAAGCCGCTCGTTTTTTCCTACACAACTGTTCATCATGTTGATTTCAAGACCTGGATCGACGTAACCGGAGCATTCGGGGATGTTCGTTTCGTTAGGTATGAATGGGCCATTCAAAACTCATCAGTTCCTCGTTAACATCGTTTTCGTCAGATTTAGTTGAAGGCCAACGTTTCCACAGGCGTAACGCGTTGTGGAAATCGGTCAACATTCGTTTCACTTGGCCGATGCTTGGTGTTATGAGGACGACATCATCAGCATAGCGAAGATAGTTTAATTGTCGACCGTTAATTTTTGCTTCCACATCGTCCTATTCTAATGTTCGTATGACGTTCTGGAGGCTGGCAGTTAATATTTTAAGCGAAACTGTATCGCCTTGTTGAACCCCTCTTCCTACGTTGATGGTAATATTGTTGTAGAAAAGCGACATTTTCGTCGTGAAGTCCTTGTGTAGCTCACAAAAGATCGTTATGTACTGAGTAGGGACGCCCGCATTGTACAGAGCCTCTATAACCGCCTTCTATTCCCACTAAATCAAAGACATTTTTCAAATCGACGAAAGTGAAAAAGAGCGGTAGCTTGTACTCTCGTGAAGCTTCAGTGGGCCTTGTGAACGTGTGAATATGATCTATGTTACAAAATTCTTTTCGGAACCCGACTTGTTCGCATGGCTACCCTTCGCCCAGTGTTCTATGTATCCGATTTAGGATTACTTGAGTGAAGAGTTTATAGACGACGGACAGCAAGCAGATTGGGTGATAACTGCCTGTGTCTCAAAAGTTTCTTCTTAATCAACAACACGGTCTTGCTGGTTCTCCATTGGATGGAAACTTTGAATTCTGGCAGGTATCTGATGAAGAGCAGAGTCAGGGTGTTGATGAGAACTGGTAGGTTCTTAAATTGTTCTGGCCTAATCCTGTCTAGACCAGGTGTTGTTCTGTTCTTCACCGACGATATAGAATGTCGGATTTCGGAAGGAAGGACCGGTGAAACGGCAGATTCGTCCTCTTTCGATTTATGTGGCGGTATGAAGGCATGACTAGCTAAGAGATTTGAGTAGTACTGGTGGATGATTTTCTCCATAATCCTCCTGGAAGCTGTAAGTGTCCCCCTTAAGGTATCGGAGTGCAATCATCTTGGTCTTATAATTAGCAAAACCTCGCTGGGCTTTGCGAATGCTCTTCCCAGCTTCTGCAGCTTCTGCCATAACTGCTGCTCTTATCTCTTTGAGATTATCTCTCATTTCTTCTCTGCGGCGCTTTGCAAGATTGGACGTGTGGCTTCGCTTGCCTGTAGATCCTGCGATTCCACTTTGACTTATCAGCTCGAGTGTCTACTTAGGCAAACGCCTCTTTGCAACTTTAGAACTCTCGGCTTCCATAGTGTTGACATGAAGATATTCAACGAGCCGGTCGTTCTTAGTCGATGTTGTCGATAACGGTATCTTCCCAAAAGCCGACTAATGATTTGAATACATCCCCGCTTATGGTAGTTCTAGGACTTTGTTGTTTAAATTTAGGGGCTTTCTCTCCATTTCTCAAAAATGGAGTTTTTGCGAAGGAAGCTATGGTCTGATTCCGTTTAGAACTTAGAAACACCAGCGACACCGGTCAGGCAAAGCTCGGCTTACTAATATGTGGTCTATTTCGTTATGGTGTTCTCCATTGGGAGACTCCTACGTCCGCCGTTGAGAATGAGGCATTTCTAATTGTCAGTTAAAATGGATGGTTTGGGTCGTCACAATAAAGTTAGATAGCCTCTCACCCTGTTCATTCCATTCCAGTCCATAGGTCCCATTGTGACGTTCTTCAGACGTTCTACTAGGTCCAATTTTCGGCTTAGCCAAGGCAGTGGCGTCGTGCCTTATCCTTCTTCCTTAAATTGATAGATCTTCTACAGCGAATTCGTGCATTATAGGTACAGATCCTCATTTTAGCCCGTTTAGATTTCGGTTTAGATTTTGGTAGCCTAGTTTGGTCCTGAGATTTTAGCCGACCCTCTGTCGTCCTACCCGGGGCTGCCGTACCAGGGGCTGTTTCGGGGTCAGGGGAATAAGGCCCATTTTTATTGCTGTTTCGAGCGCTTTTTGTAAGAAACGTATAGCTTGCTAGGCTCTAAGCGTGGGGCTGGATACTCACGAGTAGCTTTTCAGTCGATCTTGAAAAGGCGGCAGTGGCTTATCTTTTGAGGGCAAATCCTTAGCGCTGTCCATGTACTTCCTAACCGCTTGATTGCAGTCTTTTGGCCGACTTGACTTGTAGAAATAGTGCTTTGTCAAATCGGCGCTCCAGAAGCAGGGAGCTGATCCCCTGAATTTACTAGCGTCTCTGGGAAGCACACGAGCGCTTTTGGTTTGCGTTTATCCCCTATCCACCACCGAGGGACGCGCCTCCCGCTCGAGGGTGATCTAGCGACTAACCGGGCGTGATCTCTCGGAGATGAGATCCGTGGTGCAGGAAAATCGCTTCCATTTTTGTGATGAAAAAGCTAATAAGGATCACCAGGACTGGAGAAATGTACTCAGAAGGAATTAGTAGATTTCGTAGGAGACATCTAAAAATTCCACAGATATAATATCAAAGTTTTGGAATCCTTGCTGTGAATACATTCATAGGAGAAAGGACGACAACTCAAACCGCAGTTCCAATTCT
>JAHQIW010005019.1:0-66934 GCA_019055375.1 Parelaphostrongylus tenuis
CAAGCGGACAGTTATCAGATGTTTATAATTACCAGAATTCTTTATCTTATCGCACATGTAGCATTGATCTTTTATATGAGACTGCTAGCAGAACGGTGGCCTCGGTGGTATAGTATTGGTAAAACGTGCCCGGTATGCCTGAAGCGGAGGTTAAACTCACGCCATAGGTTCAGAGCTCTGAATATCATTCAGCATTCTTGAATATATATATATATATATATATATATACTGGTATTCATATATATATATATATATATGTGCTTATTTATTTATTTGAACTAACAAATAAATTTGCATAGTTCTGAGTTAGGGACCAGTCTGTTACCAATTTAGCGACCGCGGTGAGATAGATGGCTTGGTAAGCCATGAGCACAGAACGAACCATTGACTGGTGTGCGACGCAGAGCACCTCTAACCACTGCACTACATAGCCTCCCATATATTTATTTATTTATTTATTTATATTTATATTTATATTTAAATATATATGCATGTTTAAAATTATAACATCGTGGCACTGTTATGACAGAGGTAATATAAAGTCAGATCACACAGTAAAAATTTTGTAGAAGCAATGAATATTGATGGTGTCGTTTTGGGATGATTTGATAAATCACAAACATTTCGAGTGGTTTTTTGAGACCATATATATATATATATATATATATGATATATATATATATATATATATATGTATATATACTGTGTGTTTCGATGATAATTTCACCGGACATAGAGTGTAAAATTTTCGTCGTCGCCTACTTTTAGTAAAGGAGACTGAGCGCCCTGAAAGGATTGGCAAAAGACGAGAAGGGCACCGCCCGACCGATGAGACCGTCAAGGTTGAAACACGTGTATTGGGCTCTAGAGGGTCAGCCCTTGAAACACACCACATGACATGCGTGGCTCAAATTTGATTATCTGGCATAAACATTTATTTCTGTTTAGGTGAGTTTTTGCGAATAATAATCGAGGAGTCAACTTACATAACTATAAAATTAAATAAAGCGCTCGTCGTTGATGAATAACTGAGGAAAGGGCTATGCTTTCGACTTCATCAAGCAACGTTAGCACGTTAGAGATCAAATGGATGATATTTCATACGCTAGTGACTGGTGCCATGATGCGCCAAGTATTTGCCGCTGCCGAGCTTCCAGTGGAAACGAGGAGATTACTGATAATGGTGTTAAGAAGGCATCAATTCATTTAATAATTTAATTTTACTAGAGAGATTCCTTTGAAAGCCTGTTTAACGAATGTAACACACATATGCCTTGATAATCGTATTTTTCCAGCAAGAAATCCACATCGTTGCACGAAGGGGCATTTCACGAAGTGTTGTTGATCATTTCCTTATATATGTTTATTTTCCGTTTTTATCGTTATTCGTGAGCGCATGTGGCGCAGTGGTTAGAGGTGCCCTGCGTCGCACACGAGGTCACTGGTTCGATCTCGCGCTCATGGTTCACCAAGCCATCCATCCCTCCGGGGTCGGTAAATTGGTATCAGACAGGTCTCAGACTTGTCTGGGAGGATAAGTAGCACTGACTCGGTCCAGCGGGAGGCCACCGCGAGTCATTGTAAAGGCCAGATGTGCATTCAAACACCTCAAACGAATTCAAAAATTGAAGTCGAATGCATGGCGCATCCCTCAGGGATTGATCAACGCCGAGAGCTTTATCCTTTATCCTTTTATCGTTATTCGACAGCTTGAAAAGTGGAGATTTCAGTACTAGGCTTTATTTCTGAAAACTCCTATATACTGCGTTCTAATGTCGAAAAATGTAAACGATCTGCCTTTGGAACAGTCAGCCTATTGTTTGACTTCGCAACGGATTTATTGCTACTAAAAGAGTGAAAATTCAATTTTCTCAAAACTATATAGCTACAAGAAACAGATTATTATTGGAGTTTCGTCGTTTAGACGGAGTGCCACTGAAGTGCGATTGCTGTGTGCGAAGAACATTCAGTGTTAACATCCAATGAAGTTATTCCACATAGACAGATTTATGGTGTTTATTACACATACAGATTAATGGTGTTTATCTTTTGGTTTTGAGATCGTGTCATTCCATACAATTCACTGAACTATTCATACCTCCCAAAAACCATAAAGTAGCGAACTGCTTGTTAGAACTGATGCCGAAATCTCCCTGAGATCGCTCGTCTTTCTGATCAAAAACATTTCCAAGTCGGTGGTATTACGGTTCAGCACACGCTCCCGGAAAGAGTGAGATCTGAGTTCAAATCCGGCTGACGCAGATGTTTTTGCGCACCACTCTACACTATTGGGTTTATTGTAACATCATGACACCGCATTAAGCGATCAACTAAAAAAATTCTGATTTCCAAGTCTCCTTGCTGGTTACACTCTTGAGTTATCCTTTACTTTCTCTCACATTGTTGGCACGGTATTTTCTGTCTAAGATCGGATTATTGCCAAAATGCTGTGACATGTTGGAGAATGTTTTAGCAGGCACTTGGAAGCGGCCGTAACACTATTCACGCCATCTCAATGAATTGGGTTATCGCAAAATGATGTCCGGATGGATACCCCATGCATTGACGGAGGCGACCGCATGGCACGCGTGATCATCGGCGAAATCGTCTGTTGCCACCGTACAGGCAGGGCTATTTCAAGTCGATCATCACTGTAGATTAGTTCTGGGCTTACTACGAGAACAACACGTGCCACGTCTACTGACTGCCTTGCAACGAACATCTTCCGGTTAAACCAAAGCCCAAAATCCATGCTCGAAAGATTATGCTGTCGGTTTTCTGGAATAGAAGAGCATTGTGTTTCTGGGAGTCGACAGTAAACAAACCATCATTGCCGACTCTACAGAAAATAGCTCTAGAGGTTGGCCGTAGCAGTGCGATGGAAGCATCTCTATCTACTCAGTGTTGCTCTTCTCCAAGGTAAGGCTCGATCCGGCGCATTCCGAAGTCGCTCATCATATTTCATAGAAAATGGGCTGCACCACGGTACCACATCCACTGTATAGTTCTGATATTGCTCCTTCGAATTATCGCACTTTTTGAGTGTGAAGTAGCATCTGCGGAAAGTTTTAGTAGACTTCAGCAATGGCAAAAGCGGCTTCACCGGCTTCTTTGATCGCCAAACTCATTGTTTTAAAGAGAATGTCATTCACTCTTTGCCCAGTCAATGACTGCATATCTTTGATCATGAAGGAGTTTAGATCGTTGATCAATCGATATCTTTAAATAATGAAAAATGAACCAACTATGGTGTCGAAAGCGAAAGAAATTGTGGGATAGTGCAATGTTTAAGTCACGCATTCTCTTGAAAGCAAGCTCCTCCTTCATAAAATTTCTTCCACTACACCTTATTGGGAAAGCTTCCTCATGGACGAGACCCAATATAAACTAAAATCTATACTGTACAAGCTAATGAAAAACCACAAATTATCTGGTGAAAGGACTTTCTCTGGTAAATAATGGGCATTTGTGAATGAAAAAAGCGGTAGTTGTGTATAGTCAATTTTCCGCAATAGCTACTCATTTGTTGCGTCCGGTATCACCAGCAAAAAGAAAAGATTCCAATTGTTATTGCCCGTTATGTGGTGCATTTCCCATGCACTGTTCGAAATGCGGCTGATGTTAAAAACTGATGCAGTGTCTTCACTTTCGTTGCTCGGTAGTCAATGCTGGGTTTATAATAGGTTGGGGAAAAAGTTCCGAGAAAATGCTTGTAAAACATTTATTTATGCACCTATTACACCCGAGCAAAGACAAAACTGATAGCCAAAGTACTCCTCTTCAACATAAAGCACTTCCTCCCTTTTCTCCGGCAAAAGATCGAATTCGAGAGCATAAAATTCCGATTTCTTGCTGTTGAAGAAATGAATGACCGAGTTGTCAAAGAGGAATATTCTTCAGTCGCTTCAAGCACAGCTTGACGATCAATTTTTTTCACGATTTGAATGCGGCTGATCTGATTTGTCGAAACTTTTTAAACCACCTGTACCCGCACTTTTTCCAACTGTGTTTTTAGCCAGATTAACGCGTTCAATTGCGATCGTTGCATTTGAACCCAGCAGCCATTAGTGCATCATCAACAACCTGTTTTGATCGCTTGTTGACTCCATCTCGAAATGAGTAGATAAATTACAAACCAACGCTGGAGAAAACGGGCTTTTGAATGAGTCCAAAAACACAAAAAATGGCACGCACCCAAAAAAGTTACAACTATCTTCTCAGAACTTTTTCACCAACCTATTACACATGGTCTGGTAAAGGCGCTTATGGATATGTGTAGGGTGTGATTTGTGATTCCGAACAATGGCCTCTTGTGGTAAAAATTGAATTTGGTAGAGCGAACGAAATGAAGTGTGTGATGCGGAAGTAGCTGAATACAGTCGGCTCCATCCCTTTCAATATTCCGATTCCTTTTTGTTGTTTACGATGTAATGCACTTCGACGAGTGTCTGACAACATCATTATCACTTCACTTATTTTTTTTTGGCTTTTTTTTTTCAATGTTACCATGACAACGAAAAAGGTTTTTTTCGTGATCGTTTGCCATTTGTTGCGCTTTCTACATGTAATTCGCAATCCAATCGATACAAGCAAAATATCATATTACATAACTTTGATTTCTTGAGTTACTTATTCAGCGGATATGAAGTTACTAACAGAATATTCATTCAGTAAAAATAGACAGCAGATTATACAGTTGCCATCGGTGACAATTTGGCGGCTTTAGCCTTCTTCAGAGCCCGCAACGGCCAAACTGACATGCAGGCTATTCAGTCAAACACTTTCGTAATTGAAAAAAGATAGAAATAGTATAAAAGCATCAGAGCTTTTGCTGTTTCGAAAGCCACCAGATTTCGCTTAACACGTTGACACCGATGTTGAAATCCTGAGCGGCTTTAATGACGTTGTGGGAGTTTTGTAATGAAATCTGGGTTTTTATCGTCACTGGAGGGAATTTCGCCTACATCGAAAAATCCACCTGTAGCAGAAACAATGGCTATGTTTCCTCCTAATACTTCGAATCCTGAGGGAAAAGGCAGGTACCCACTAAGATGATATTTTGAACTGTTACCGAACATTGTTATGTTATCTTGAATAGAGAAGTCAAAGTAAAATTCATTTCACAAAAAAAACTCAGTGGAATTAGGCATCTCTCAAGCTATTGGATAGCTGAAAAAGCGTGGATGAGAAAGAAAGAAACGAAGTTATATAACAACTAGAATTACGTTCCCTTCCACAACAATGTGCTTTTCCATGAACGATTTTTTAAAATACGGACATTCTCTTATCTATTAAACTTCTTATAGAAGTCTCTTTAGCCATACTTCATTATCTAGTCATGACAATATATCCTCGGTACCTCAGATCACCGAGAGAATTCGATATTCCCATTGCAAGGCTTCATAAGAAAGACTCCTGTAGTGCAGCGCCGCCACACAAGTGGCTTGCGGTCTAAGCTAATAACAGCTCAGATCGTTGTCAACGTGTTAGAGCAGTCGCTGAGATCTTGCATAGATGAGGGCTGCGCGTGGTTCAAATCAAGAAATCGATCTGAGAAAAAACGCCAAATCACGCGTGATGACGAAACAATCATATTCGCAAATTATTTGCTTATTTTTGGCATTAATTCAGAGCGCTTCGAGAATTTTCGAGCCGAGATCGTCCATATCATCGCAAGAGTTGGTGTTTCTATTCCGAAAGCATCTGTTATGTGTCTGTCTCCTGTACGCGCCTAATGCGGTGTTTCAAGTGCTTGGGAATTTGGAGAGCATTTTTGGAATCTCCGAAAACTGATATGAAGTGCAACATTGGGCTATTGATCTTGAAGGAACTTTCAAGAAAAAAAATTTATAGAATTGCTCAGACTTCCAGTTTTCTTCACTACGCGACAAGTCTAATCATGCTTTCTTGCAAAGTTTGCATTGAAGCTGATGCAGACGGCACTCGATCCTGCGCAGGATTTCTTATAGAAGTGACTTGCACCTGTGGGAAATTCGGACCCAGTTTCAATAGCGTATGCGAGTCATGACTTTATTTGACGACACGCATACGCTTTTAAATACTGGAAAGGCTCATAAAATAGTATTCACTGATGATCTAGCGACTACCCTTAATGTTCGAGGTCAGACGCATAGTTACTCGTGGAGACGGGTCGATGAAGAGAATAGCTTGGTTTTCAAACCTAACTGTTGTCCAGTTACTATAGCATATCGTAGCCTATGTCGCTTGAACCCAGAACCTTGTTGCTATTATGTCTGAATGAATCTCGCGCACTCACCCCGGGCCACCACTGTATTGTAGGTAAATCGGTGACTTTTTTGCCGTCTTCTCAACACAGGAGGACATGAACGAATGCTCTAAATTGCACAGCACACAGTCAGAGCACATACCCGAGAGAATTTTTGAAAAGGCTGCTTTATATACATTAGCGTTCAGATTAACTAGTCCAAAAAGGGCTACAACACAAAATGATGCCGAAAGCCAACTAATAAAAAACATATTCAATGATATGGAGTGGTGTGCAAAAACTTCTGCATCAGGCGGCATTCCAGCACACATTTCACCCTATCCGATAACGCGTGCTGAACCGTTGCACTACTGACGCATATAACAAAAAACATGCTAGTTTATAACCTCCCATCTCACCGTTCACATACAAAAAAGCGCTTATTAAGAATTCTAGTACGGCCGCCAGTGGTTGCCAGAAAGAAGAATTTCTAAACATGACGTGAAATAACCATCTCCATTGGCTGTGAAACTATACTTCTCATGATATTCTGTAGGAAAAGCAAATCCTCAAGTGATAAATGCAGATACAACAGAATTCCTTTCATTGATCCTCTATTTAAATCGATTAAGCGCAGCTACAAAGAGCTGTCTGAGAGCGGCAGGCCTTCGAGAAATTGGTAGCCGTGAATGAAGTATTGCCGGATACTCTGAAAGTCAACTAGTCCGTAACCGCCTGTGTGACCGTCTATGTACTACGAAAAACTGCTTGATATGCCCTAACTGTAGAGAAGGAGATTGCATGAGCCCAAGTGCAATTTACCTAATTTCATGTAAAGCGTATGGAGACGAGTATATTGGCGAAACGGGTAAGAAAGCTCTGTTCTTATAGATTAACACCTAGTCGCTAAACGTGGAATTAACCTAAACACGCACAAGACACACATAATGGGAGTTGGCCTAAAGTAGAAGTACCTACTCTTGCAGAAAAACAGAAGATCTCGGCGGAGAAACTCAATAAGCTCTAGAATCAAATCGAAAGTTCGAGAATCAAGCGAAATCTTCTGGTATCATCACGTTGTCATCAAATATGACTTTGCGTCATTTCTCACTTTGATTTATCGATCTGAGTTACACACAGACAGCCCTCACCCATGCAAAACTCCAAAAAGCTGGTGTGAATAGTATCTGGTGGGAAATAACAGCAAAGCGGTGAACATATAAATCCCTTTGCCGACAACGCCATTTTCGGCTGGCGGGCGATTCGGACGGCCACGATGAGAGTTTGCCGAAGGGCTCTAGTGCTAGTGTGATTGTTTTCAAATAGAAGTTAACTTTTTTCGTCAATAAATGGAATTTGTGTGTCAGTAAATGGTTAAATGCGATAGGATAGATTTCAATAAGCTATATTTATTAGAAATAACGTAATCGCTCCATTTATAATGCGCACTTTCAAAGGGGAAACACAGAGTGTTTGTGTAAAGGCTATATTCAGAACCTTTATTGATCATTCTTATGATATTTTAGTGATACTTGCTCACAACTCAACCAGATTTATCCTCTATTTCCTTCTAATTTCGAATGCTTCGTTGCCTAAAGAACGCAATATTCATCATACTGGCTAAAAGATGGAAGATAATGAATAGTTCGGCAAAAATAGTGCTGCTTATTGCATGCGATCTTCAATTTCATCGACAACTTCCAATTTTTTAAAATTATTAGTGCACGTCAGATTCCCATTTATCGAATCAGTGATTAATTTCATTCGAATTCTTTATTCACAGTTATGGCATACGACAAAGAGATGGAGGAAAGGTGGTTCTTTCCCGTTATTTCCACCCTGTTTAAGCTTTTCGATGAAGACGTATTTCTTAACTTTGTGAAGGGCTTTGGCGGTCAAGCGATAGCTAAAGTCAAGTAAGCTTGTAGGATACATTTTATTTTTTAAGTTGTCAGTTTCCTTTACTTCAACAGTTGAAAAAAATTGTGTTTCACCTTTAAGCATTTCTCGCTGGATAGAGATTTTCCATGAGCAATTACTAATTAATAGATTGGGCAAATCTTAGCAATTTGAACGGTGTACTTGGTTTTGGAAAAGACTTCTCAGAATGCTGTAACACCCAGAAGAAATTGGATTTCGCAAATTTGAACCATTTTCGATGCCCGCATCCTGTTTTTACTTCTTAGGAAAAACGCGTTTTCTGGGTTTTTCCCGAGTTATAATAGTTATTCCATAGATTAATTCTCGAAAACTTTGATGGTACACTTCATTTTCAAAATGGCTTAAATTTTCCCACTTAAGCAATTCTCGCCGAACACGGCTTTTCTGCTAGATTTTAAAAATTATCTGAAAGCTTATATCTCGACAATTTCCATAGTAGCTTTCTTATTGAGTAAAGCTTCTTATTGTTCTGCAGCAGTTAAAAGAAGATAACGTTGCGAAGTTAGTCGATATGTGGGTGAAAGCACGGTGACCTGGGCGCAATGTCGCAAAATCTTACCCTTTGGACTGTGTTACCCAAACTTTTTTTGACTGTTACAACTCTCTACGGAGTCCTCTCCGAAATCAACTATATCTTTAAAATCGCTGAGCTTTGCACTATCAAATGGTTAATAATTGTTAATAGAAAACCTCTATGCGGAGAGGAATTCTGAAATGTGAGGCAAAATTTTATTTCCGACTGTTACAGCGCAAAAAACGAGCCATTGGTAAAAAATACACCGTTCCAACTCACTCGATTTCAGCTGTCAAATGAGTACTGTTGAGCTAGTTGAACAGATCTTTTCTAGGAAAGACCAAGGACTCACGAGCGCAATTCCTAAAATTTGATTGCATGTGACAGAGCTGTTTTCAAAAGCAAGGATTTTGGCGTTTTCGGAGTTATTCATCTAGAAGTACGTTCACAGAAGTTCCTTCAATAATAAAATATTTTTTTCGGCAAAAAGTTAATAGGAATCGAAATCTATTTATATGATCCCAAAAATTCGCTTTGAATTGGAAGAAATGAACTGCGAATGCAAAACGGTTTCTTTTATTTATTAGTAATACGTACTATGGAAATCTTTTCGCGCAACAAGCTTCCTATCAAAATCGAAACTTTTCAAGCTATCAAATGAATATAAAAACATCAGGAAGGAAAGGAAAATCTTCAATAACAGCTGAAAATACATCTTTTCCACAAAAATGAGGTTTTTCCTCAGAAAAAGGCAAGATCTTGGTGGTTATTGGCGTGAATCCTGATGAAATTATTGACACAGGAGTCTCATCAGTGACATTATATCGTTTTTCGATAATCACCTTTCTCTCAAAACCTAATTAGACCAAATTACTATTGAAACACGCGCCAATCTTCGTAACCGCTCAAACCGCGCGCCTACCTAAGGGCCATTATGACCCTCATCATCAACTGAGGCATATAATATATAAATATATATATATATTGTGTATATATATATATGAGGCAAGATATTCACTATAGAATCTAGTGATTTACTAAGTTCCGTCCGCCTTGGTCATGGAAGCATATTACTGAGTGGGTTGCACGTCGATGTGACTTTTGCTCACTCCGACCACAAAGCTATTCAATTAGGTCTTTTCATGAGTTCTGACACTAGAGCAATAAACACCACATTTTCCAATCACAAGTAATTGAAATAACATAAAGTTGGTATTGTAAAATTATGCATTTTCTTGCGAACATTTTGGTATACAACTTGCCCATACTTCCTTAAAATGGAGCTGTTGTGGGAACAAATTCGCTTGCTACTCATGCGCGAATGGCGCGTAGGGGAAAATGTTAGTGAGGCGGTGCGCATGATTAAGAGAGTTTGGAGCAATCATATGACTGTAAAAAGAGCGGCTAGAAAGTGATTTGCGAAGTTGGAAGCTGTAGAGAACAGTCTGGAGGATCAGTCGCGCTCGTGCTATCCACAGGAAGCGCCAATAATCTTGCATGCCGCTTCACTAGCATTTTCCCCTATGCGCCATTCGTGCATAAGTAGCATGTGGATCTGTTCCCATGAGAGCTCCACCACAGAGCTAGAATATGAAAGGTGCATACTAAAATTTTCGCAAGAAAATGTACAATTGAACGACATCAAAGTTATGCAATTTTATTATATCTGGTTGATAAACTTGGTCTTAATTTGAGCCTGCTCATAAGAAAACACTCGATATAAAGGTATAATAAACTTCGTGTTTGTTGTTCTAATGCCAAAATTATGAAACGAACTAATAGTATAACCAAACATAAAAAATTGGATGAAAGAAATTTTGAAGGTTGTTTATGAATGAACATTCCGTTAATAACATAGTGTACGCTGAGTAGAATATTTACGGAATCAAACTTCATGCGCTTTGATGTTTTCTACACGATGAGCGGACTCAATTTAGACGTGGAAAGTGCACAATATCGTATGCGATTGAAAGCTTTTTCGTTGTCACTGTCATATCAGAAATAGCAAATAACATTGTAGTTATATGTTGTTCAAATACAAGTTGAGTGCAGCAGACCGCAAACAATGAAAAAATGAAATATTGAATCAAATGGAGCCGACTGTTTTCAGTAACTTTACTTGTATCACACACCTCAGTTTATCGCTCTGCCGAATTCAGTCAACCCCACAGGAAGGTCCTCTATCACCAACGTTTGGGGTACGCTTTTACACTTTACACTACGTATGAGCACCTTTATTAGACCATGATTAGACTGACTTCAGAGCTCTTCTATTGACCACTTTTTTATAGACCAGCTTAAATTGATCTAACCTGATAAGACTATGCATGTTCAGAATTGATAGGTCTAGTGGTATAAAGCCGCCTGTTCCGTCCTATTGGGGCTCATCAGTACCACCCTCCCTCGGTTTCGCCAATCCCTCAGGTTAAATAATCCTCAAAAAAGGAGTCCACGCCGATTATTTAATCACCCCAGATTAGTTGATGTACTTACCTGACATTGTGGTGACCAACAGTCGGGCGTGTAGCTGTTATAGCGCGTAGCTCCAAACACGCTCCAGCTGCAAAAAAAGTGCCGTCCTCATCATGATACATTAAGTTTACGTACAATCAAAGAGTTCATACAGAGAATCACTGAACGCGTTTCTTTTGTATGCAGCTGTTTTCCTACTGTACTAAGTAGAATGATGCTAAGTTAGCCTGGTGGGAAACTTGTAAATTTGCTCGTTGGCAAATAGAAGAAGTCCCCTTTCTTCATTTTGACTGTAAAATTTATAAGTTCACTGTCTACCTCAAAGGACGTTTTCAACTCAGCTGATCGAGTCGACAGAGATCGTTTGGATTTTTGTGCATTCAAACGTTGCCAAATCAAGGGGATCCGTTGCAGGTTTCAAAGTCAATGGCAATACCTCAGCGTCATTCTAAGTGGTTGTGATGAGTTGCCAGCCGTTCGTCCTTCCGAAATTCTTTGATTTGCCCAAAACAATGAGAAGCTACTGCGTTGATAATTTTCGACATTACATTCTTCTACAAGCGAATGCGATGACGTTTTAGGATATTTTATTTATTAGGCTCTAAGAAACCATGTGATAATCGTTCACACTTGGCACCAACCACCACATCTATTCTTGTTCATTTCAATAAACAATATTCTTTCTCACCAATAAAAAAATCAATGAAGTCTTTCTATGCATAGCTACATAAACATCCTACTTTTGTCATGAATCACTGCTGTACTGGAGAGTTCTTCATTGTAAGGTAGTAAATCTAATCCCCTAAATCTATAAATCGATAGACGGACAGTGTTAAAAGTTCAAATCCTAAAGCAAAAAAGTTCATCGGAATCGAGATCTAATTCTTTAAATTGCAGCATTTTACTGCTTTTTTCGCAGTGTTATAATGCTACATATATACTTAAAAGGATTGAGTGGTGAGCAAAAACACGACCTCAGCTTGGAAGAGAACCCGCGCTTCATGCTGTGCTGGACTCGTGCTCTACCACTACACCACTGAAGCGCACTTGCGCCAACATTCATTTTTCAGCATCTCTATGTTAGCTATCATCCCATTATTGTTCAAATGTTTTGGTCGGGTATGCGATTTCGCTTTATAAACTCATTTGAGCTGACGACAGCTGTTAGCCGCAATGAATTGAAAAAACTGAACTGCGACTGCAAAGCGTTCTCTTTTATCTATCAGTAGGACGTACTATGGAAATCTTTTCACACAACAAGCTTCCTATCAAGATCTAAATTTTTTCAAGCCATCGATTGAATATAAAAACATCAGAAAGATAAGAGAAAATGTTCTATAACAGCTAAAAAAATTTTTTTTGCAAGGATGAGATTTTTTTGTTTTGAAAACTGAAGATTTTGGGACATATTAGCGTTATCCCTAATCTGGCGCTTGTACTGAGTTCCGTCTGCTTTTGTCATGAAAGTATATTACTGAGTGGACTGCATGTCGATGTGACTTTTGCAGACTTCGCCCACAAAAAATTATATTAGGTCGTTCCATAAAATCTGACACTAGAACAATAAACACCAAAATTTTCAATCACAGGTGATTAAAACTGCATGAAATTGGCATTTTAAAATTGTGCATCTTCTTGCGAACATTTTGATAGACAACTTGCCTATACTTGCTTCACGATGGAACTGTTGTGGGAACAAATTCGCTTACTACTCATGTACGAATGGCGCTTAGGGGAAAATGCTAGTGAAGCGGTGCGCATGATTGACGGAGCTTAGGACGATCGTATGGCTGTAAATAGAGCGGCTAGAAAGTGGTTTGCGAAGATCAAAGCCGTAGAGAACAGTCTGGAGGATCAGTCGCGCTCGTGCCATCCACAGGAAGCCCCAATAGTCTTGCACGCCGCTTCACTAGTATTTTCCCCTACGCGCCATTCGTGCATGAGTAGCAAGCGGATCTGTATCCTTGACAGCTCCACCTCAAAGCTAGAATATGGAAGGTCATACCAACATGTTTGCAAAAAATATCCAATTGGGTGACATCAAAGTTATGCAATTTTATTGACATCTGGTTAATGAACTTGGTGTCTGTTGCTCTAGTGCCAAAACTTATGGAACGTACTAGTAACATAACAAAACATAAAAAAGATGGATAAAAAGTTGTAAGGCTATGTTTAAATGACATTCCTTTAATAACATCGCATACGCTGTGTAGAATATTTACGGAATCAAATTTCATGCGCTTTGATGTTTTCTACACTTCAAGAGGACTCGAATTACACGTGGAAAGTGCACCATATGGTATGCGATGGCAAATGAAAGCTTTTTCGTTGTCATAGTCATATCAGAAAAAGCAAATGATATTGCTGTATGGATATGCTGCGCAAATACAAGTTAAAAGTGCAACACATCGCAAACAATGAAAAAAAATGAAATATTGAATCGAATGGAGTCGACTGTTTTCAGCAAATTTACTTGTATCACACACTTCACTTTGTTTGCTCTACCACATTCAGTCATCTCCACAGGATGGCCTTTCAATCAACAATGTTTGGGATACGCTTTCACACTCTACACTCCTCATAAACACCTTTACTAGGCCATGAATAGACTGACTTTGGAGCAACGAAGGTGAAAGCAGTGCAATAGTTTGTGTTCGATTGCACAAGGAAAGTCATTCACATAGCGAATAGTGACACTTCGAGATATTTCTACTTGCGTGACGTATCGGAGACAACAAATCAAACAACCAGTGTGATGCAGAAGTTACTAACACAATTAATTTTTATTTGCACAAGCTGACTTTCGCCTGTTACTCCTTTCGAATGAGGTGCCGAAACGGCAACATGCGTGAAGAAACGGCGTAGTGGATGCGAATGGCTTACCATAAGCCAAAGCAAAAAAAAAGAAAGTGGTGCATGAGAAACATAATCTCATAACACTACAGCGTTATAAAAAGGTTTCTTCCAAGAACGGTTAATTAGCGCAGTTGCCTGGTTTTGGCCGTTCAGCTGCAAACCACGGCCTGGTCCACCCAACTGGTTCCTATGGTCATCTTTCTCTACTTTCATCGCTTGGGTACATGAATTTATTGATTTCTACGAATTATTTATCGTTCACATATACGAAGATGGGTCAAACGTTCTTGCCTAATAAAAGAACTATGTATGAGAAGTCACAAGTGTTTATGGGAAAACCAGTAAGTGATGCATAATTCTCTAATGTTCATTGTTCTCACCCTTAACTCATTATCTTCGGAAGTGCGTCTTCGCAGTTGACTGAAAAAATTAGAAAGTAATTTGACCTTCCCAAGTTCTAAAGAGAGGAAAACTTATAAAACTGCAACCGATACTGTACTATGTTGCACCATATCTTATCAACAGAACGCAGTCAAAAATATTGTCAGTGAATGCTTATAAAAGGTGTCGTTGCCCGGAATCCACCTTACTCTGATAGCGATGAAAGGTGTTCGAGGAAGCGTGAGACTCAGGCACGAAAACCAATCAACTTCTACAAACTGTACATGTCCGATATTTGCGAGTGCGAACAGTCATATCTACGGCCTTCGTACGAAAGATGGGTGGGAAAATACAACCTTTCAATCGTGATTAGACGACGAAAATGCGGAAAAGGGTCCAAAACATGCTCATTACAGAGGATGTAAGAGGATGAAGCTTCCCTATTAAAAAATGCTGACAGTGAGGACGCATGGGCGTTTCTTGCTAGAAATATCTGTCAAAATTTTTTCGACAATATACTATTTTATCGCGACAATGATGCGTTCCGATCACCTTTATTCTACTATGTATGTGCCAATAAGACCTGCTCTGAATTACAAAGAGCGGGCTGATTATTCGAGAAACAAAGCATATTTTCTTCTTAGTTGGTTACTGCCTAAGAAGGCCTTTTCACTCACCAAGCTTAGAGCTGAAATATCCATTTTTCAGGTTATGAAATGACTACTAGCAGTCCAGAAAAAGAGCAAAAAGTACTGAATTTGGATAGCAAGAAGTGCAAATTCCACGCAAGAAAAGTAAATTGCTTATCGCTTGTATCGTGTGAATATAAATGAATTGTTGTTGACCTTTACTTATTGACAGAATGGGAAGGTTTGAGTTTTCGTATTGTCACCAAAAACTTAGCGAAAAATCATCCACAGACTCCAGCCGTGCAAGCGAGCGAATCAGGAGTGGGACTAGTTCACTTTTCGCACTCACAACGGAATACGAAGAGCTTTTCAGAGACCAGCGCATTTTATTAGAGTCGCCACAATCGAAGCTTTCGAATAAATACCGGAAATCTCAAAAAATTCAGTTTATCTGTAAATTCAAGAAACTGGACAGAACTGATGCGTTGGATGGCATTCCAGTGTGAATATTTATGCTGTTTAGCCCTTGTCGTTGACTAACTGGAGAGTTCCTGGATAAAAAAAGCCTTTGAAATAGGTTTCAAATGGCGTATGAAACCATCGAATATTCGAACAATGATGACTGGATGCTTTTATATTTGCATGCATGGCATCGGAATTAGGCCAGCTACTGCGTTAGGATATTCTCTGCACATCGCTGTATTCCGAATCACACGTCAAAAGTGCAATTTTTGCAAACAACGACATTGAAAGGATTTCTGTTGCTATGTTCACAAAAAAGAGCAAATCAAATAACAGCATACGTAGAGGTTGTCGAACACACTTGTGAAGCGTAATATATCGCGAACAATGTAAAGATTAGTCATCGGAGTGAATAAAGTCGGCTGTATTCAGCAACTTCCGTTTCAAACATTCCATCTTGTCCGCTCTTGATCATCCTCACAGAAGAGCCTTTCAAACACCATTGTTTGAAATACACTTTCACACTCTATACCTCGCGCATGAACACCTATGCCCGACCATGACCAGATCGATGTCAAAACAATAAAAAGTGAATACAGTATAAACATTTCTGTTCATATAAACTACATATCGAATTATATATGGAAGTGCAACACGTAGCCAACAAAGACGCTTTGAAGTTCTTCTCTTTGTACGATGGTATCGGATAGAATAAACCAACCAATGTGACGCCGATGTTATGGAACACAATTATTTTTGGATACCCGTTCTATTATAGCAACGACGCTTGAGGTCTTCGGTAGAAATGTACTTTTTGCTTTGGCAAAACGTTTCTCAAGTTTATCCATAGCTCCAATCAATTGAATTTCAATGGCATGTTCAATTTCCCAAGTAACTTATTTTTCGCACCGTACCAGTCAAGATAAAATTTTGTTTCTCATTCGAGGACTTCTCACTTGATAAAAGTTTTGTTGTAATGAACTTCTAATAGATAAATAGTTGACTGTTGATCGCAAGAAAATTCTTTTGATTATAATGGTGTATTTGGCTTTCGAAAAGGACTTCTTCGACTTTTCAACGACCCAAAGAATATTGGGTTTCTCATACAGTGAGCACTTATATCGACTAGGGTATGTGTACAGCTGTAGTAACTATCCGCTGCGTAAATCGCATGATTAATTGAAATCGATGAAAATCAAAAGATAGTTAAAGGCAGTTGACTTATAATGATTAATCTGGAAATCTTAGTCTTAATCTTATGCTTGGAGAATGCTAAGATGGCTCGTCAGCCAGTATTGCGAATTCCCATTCACATACCTGACAATGCGTGGTGGCCAGATGCCGTCGATGCATTGGAGGCCTTAACCTACTACAGCTCACTAGTGAGTCGATTCGAAAAAACAAATACATTACTACAATCAGCAGAATTTAGATTATCGAATGGTTTCTAAAAGTCTGGGGGAAATACTTTCCCCGAAAAGAGACGCGTTGAAACGCCTCAAGTGTGAAACATACTTTTGTTTGGGTGTTGTAGCAAACTGAAAGGTTTCCTTCAGTACCTAAGTATATCGCTGGAATTGTCTAGATTTGAGTTGTTCATTAGGCTAAAAAGGAACCTGGAAGATTTGAAAAACATCCTTGTTTTTGAAGGCGTGCGGAAAATAACGATATTTCAAATATGAGAATCCCCACTCTTCTTGTGCGAATTACAGAGCTCTAAATGTTCTTCATAGAAAGCAAACACATTTTCTCAATCAGCAAGATTTGCTCTATCTAGTGGTTAAAATTTTGTCATATAAGACTTTTATCAGGTGAGAAATCTTCAGTGAAACAAAATTTCATTTTCACCGGTACGGCGTTAAAAAGAAGCAATATGAGAAATAAAATATACCTTTGTAATTCACTTGATTTAGGCTCTCATATAATCAAACATTCGTCAAATAGCAGCAGAGAATACGCTTTAACTGAAGGTCTCAAGTGGTGCCGTCATAATACAACAGCACTTATCTTTGTATCATACAAGTTAATCTTTTGGTGGTTTCGTTTTTCTAAGAAATCGCTGAAACGTAGAGTCGTGTAGATAAATGGTCATAAAAACCTCGTGCTTACTTGGCAGAAAGTCGGTGAGTTGCTGAATAATGTTGTTGTTAATAGATAGCCGGCCTTAGGAATTACATTCATTACCATTAGTGTCTATCCGTATCTCGGAAATGAGAGGAATGATCCAAAGTTCTTACCTACGTCATCGATCAAAGGTCAAAGATGCCGTTCTGCATGACAGGCTATTGAAAACAAAGAGACCGGACACGATATGAGCTTTGACAACAACGATGGATGACAGCTTTCACCGAATGGATTTCTTGGTATGTCAAGCTCTCCACTGGAAGACCATCGACGCGTGGGTCTGATTTCTTCACGAAAACCTAGAAAAAAAGGTGATGCTCAACGATTACCTGGGGCGAGGAGGACCCACAGGGCTAGTTTTGCACTCGAGAAGGTAAAATGCAAGTGTTGCTGGCGCTCGCTCGAGTTGTTCGACGATCAACGGGACAACCGGTGACATAGGTGATACAATACAACTTTAACATGCCAGAATTTTAAAGTACCGTTTGCCTTTTGAGTACGAAGTACACCTTCTGAATATTTAAGAAGAGTTTCTGTTTGTGGTAGCTAGTAACATTTCCAGAGCGGTCATGTCATCATCAAAGAACTGGATATATTTGAGGGCAAAAATGAACGGTATACTATGAGCTTTATTTATTCTCTAATTATTTGTAGTGGAGAAAAACAGTGTCAGATATAATAAAAGGTTTTATGAGCACGACCAGAACTTGGATTCCAATATATCTGAAATGTTCGCAAAACACGCCTGCCTTTTTCGAAGACGTGCACTCGCTCAGGACCATCGATGCTCTCGCTCTGCCTACAGCAGTGTTAGGGGAATCGAGCCTGTTCGGGATCGTCCGCCAACGAGAATGGATATGGTAGATGTATTATGAAATGTGTTGCGCTTAGCAATTTCCACAGCACAAGAAGCACACCAGTCATCAATGATCGTCATATTCTTGCATTTTTCCTGTTCATCTATACATTGCGAAATCGACCTATAAAAAAGGCCAATGTTGAATATGAAAAAAGTTGTTTTCGCTGGATATAGAACCCACCCTTATTTCGTTACAGCATAAAAGGCCCTCTATCAACCAACAGCTGTCCACAACTAATTCACCTCTCTCCATAACCGTCATTCTCCATCACTCATTAGTTATTTTGTCCATACAATTCATCCATATACATCTGACAGTTTTGAGTTTTGCTTATAAAACGAACTTCATCATTCACTATCTCCACGCTATAATTTTGCATTGAGGGCAGAGCTGTCCAACTAAAATTTTTCAAAAAAGAAAGTTCGGACGCTATAAAGCTGATACTTGTTGCACTGTGAAGGTTACATGGAAATTCGGCAGATATGAAAGCTCATTCACATGACTGAGTTGAGATTTGATGTTACATTGAGAGTAGCATTTTCAAGCCGATTAATTTCAGATTCATCTCTGAAGGTATGGATTGAAAGTCTTTTATGAAACTACTGTACTAGACTCTTCATTAATCACTGATAAAAAGACCTGTGAATTTACAGCTTTCAGTCCAGTTGACTTTACTACGAAGCTCTTTACCATTGGCTACCATTTGAAATTTGAATTAAGTCATAGCAAGCATTGAAATGAGAATAAGTGATTACCTAGAAATGAAACATGAAGTCCGGAGTGGCCCTGAATAATGAATTTACAATTAAATGCAACAGTGTTTCAAGTTTCTACATTTACTTGACCACATCTAGAAATGTTTTTTCGTGAATCACTTGAAGTTTATTGTAATTTACCACGAAAGGTGGACGACTTATTATGAATTTATTACAATTACAACATGAGATATGTTATTAAACAAATGAACAGATTGATGGACGTAGGAAAACGTGGCAAGAGAGTTTTGGAGTTCTGACGGGGTGACGCTTTGCAGAAGATTAAGTTTTGCCGGAGTTTGGCAGCTTTGATGGATCAGGCCGGTAGCGCACCATTACACAGTGGCCATGACTTTTTTCAATGCGTTTTGGCTTCGAGAAGTGCTCTGAAACTTCCTCGGTACTTATTAATTAATGAACAAAGTTTTTGAGGCATGATTTTTCGCTGGGCAGATGCTTCTTGTTGAACTTTCAGCAACAAATCAAAAGCTCATAACTCGTATTACATAATTCTAAAAAAAACTTTCTCGCAGCGCTGTCGCTGTAAAAAAAAAAAGTTTTATTTCTCGCTGCGCATATATTTCGCAGTGCAGAATTTTTCAACTAGTCAGTGATTATTCGACAGCGTAAATTACGAATATTCCAAAAGTTTTCCTGAAAAGTGACTTTCTTACAGCGCTGTAAGAGTAAAATTTAGATTTGCGCTTCACACACGAGTATTTTTGCAGGACAGAGCTCTTTCTCAAGATTACTATCAACCATCCTATATCATAATTTCAGCAATTCCAATTCTGTGCTTTTTTTTTGAAAAGACGATTTCACTCTATTCTAGCAAGGAAAATAAGATTGCCTGGTCCGTCATGGTGTGCGGGTGATTATAGATCGATAGACCGCACAGTTCGATTCACTGTGTGGGATTTTTGTTATTGATATTAAGATTTGACCTGTTTTGAACAAAGCTGTAATCGGAAAATACGATTTTAGTGCACCAGTATTTCCCTTCACATATTCATACAATTTTCGTGCGTATGCTAAAGCGACCTGGGTTTACGCTTATCAACGGAGAAATTCAGTTGGGAAGTTGAAATCAGAAGTGGAGAGTCTAAGGTTTAAAAGCGATAAGAGAAAGTTTTTTCTACAACAATACAAGGTGCCTAGAATTCTTTCGAAACTAAGAAAAAGTAGATAACGTGTATGCGCGCTGCAATACAGAGCATGTGAAACACATTATATTTCCGTGCTGCTAACCCGAAAAGGTATTCGTATAATAGTCAGATTTTTCGAGCCTCCAAGATTTTTACTATCGAGAAGATAGCAATCAACTGTGCTATGTTCTTCAAAATACGAGCGATTACGCACAATTTCGCGCAAAACGAATAAATCACAGTATTAATCCTAGTGCGACAGCGCTGTAAAAGGGCCTATCTAGAAAACAAGTGCCTTTGTATCGCCGTGATGATAATTTTGAATAATTTGTACTATTCTGGTTGAAAATTTTGTCTGAGAAAAAAGAACCCTTCAAATAATTTACTCGATAACAGATTAGAACCTTTCATTTTGGCCCAACCATCAAGACGATCCTCTTCGGTTCCAGTATAATGTCCAATTTCTGTCGCACATCACTACTCGATCGCGAAATGACCTATAGATGTTGAGTAGGAATGTTTGAAAAGCACCTTGAAACGACGATTTCTCAAATGTTTAATGCGTTGATGAAGTACCCTACTTGTCAAGCTTTTGGCCTTTCCTGATTCCTTCAAATAACGAGAGACCATAAAGTGGCCAAGGTTGACTTTTCTGCACCAAGTATTAAGTGGATCCATCGGCGACTTTTCTCAAATGGTTATTGTCAACTTCTCACATTTGACAGTACGTTCCACATTTCAAGGCTCTCATGAACTTTGAAGAACGGGTGATCCACCTCTGTAGTATACGTTCTTTAGAACTATATGAAATTGCAATGTTGACGTTGCAAGTTTTTGCATACAAAGTTGTTAGCAGATGTATAGGTTGGATACAATAACCCAGATTACTCATTCAATACAGTGCATCACTGTACTGAATGGTGTTCTGTATTGAAATGCATTCAAGAATTCTGATAGCAACCCTAATACTGCACTTTCATTGTGTATCACTGTACTGAATAGTATTATGTACTGAATTGTAAAAATAAGGTTTTCAATAATAACGCTAACTTACTTTTTTCATACCATTCGAACAAGAATGCTGCGCATCACGGACACTACTGTTGCTGTTGTCTGTCATACTCAACTACAAAATAGTTGCTTCTGCAAGCAATAAGCCTCCTCCAGGACAATATTGCGCTGAATCTTACTTTATTTTCCAGTATCCAAGTCTAAGCGGTAAGTGTTACAACATTATAGATTGCACATAATTCTCTTGAAGTTACTTTGGCATTAATCATGAACGTATGATAAAGTGGTTGGTGAATGGTTTTTATGCAAATCACTTTTGCCAAAGAGAAGATCCTCATCGCATGAACGTTTCCAAGCAGCAACAATTTTGCTCCTTCAAGCACATTGGAGGTAGTAAAATGCCTCGGTTTTCAGTTCAGCGCTCAGAGAGACAGTGAATCAAAGAAATAATCACAATGACAAAAGTGTCAGTTTTCCTATTGAAGTTGACTTTTTTCTACCCATTGACAAAAACGCATGCTATTCTTCCTAATCATAGTCTTACTTATGTGTCGCCTTAGCCTGAAACGAAGTTTTCTATCTCATCTCATTGTTCGTATGGATGGTGTTGATTGTGTGAAAATTTGACACTTATCGAAAATATAGATCATGGCAGAGTACACATTTCTTGAGCGGTATATTTTCGCTTCTTCTGAAAGCCATATTATCGGCGGTTTTGACCACTGATTTTCAATCTCCAGCGCTCCTTGCATTCCATTCACTTATTCAAATCACTACGCACGAGGTCGCCGTGCTTTTCGTGTGTGTTCCGTTGAAGCTCAGGAATTTCCATCGCTGTGGTCGCCGCTGAATGCTCTTCAAGTTGATTCTCTTTGCAGTGTCGTGATAGGATAGAGTAGAGTAGTTCCACTCACATTGCAGGAAATGATTTCTTTCCAGTCAAGTTCTGAGTAAATCTCTCCTTTTCTCTCATACATGGGACGAGTTGAGAGAACTTATGAGCGGAGTCAAATCAACCAACACTTGTTCGCGATGAACATTATTACCACTAGTGCGTTACCGGCCCGGACTTAGTTGTGGAAAAAAGATTTTATACGGATATAGTTATGCGAAAAAAGTCCCGTTCCCACAATGATACAGTGAGCTTTCTAGTGAAATCAAGTAGTGAATCACTAGATTTTTTTGCGCGCAGGAGCTTCCATAGTGTACTCGAAAGAATCATATTAAGTGGTCTTGGCTTAAATTTTGCAACTTCGCCTGTTAACAAGCTAGTAGTCGTCTATCTGCATTTAGGTTATAAAAATTATGAATTTCTATCTGTTCCTAGTGGATGTTTTTTTTCAACTCAACAAAACGAATCGATCGCCATCGTTTTGAAGTTTTGTAATTTTGAACGTCGCCGAAGCAAAAGTGCTTTGCTGCTTATTTTGGGTTTATGACAATTCTTCAGCGTCAGTCAAGGCTGGTTTAACTGATTACTTGCCATTTGCCCTTCCCAAACCCTATGTGGTTGGTTGTGGTCACAAAGTGCAGAAGCAGCATACTGTAAACTTTTGGTATCACATTTTCCTACAAACGACTACGATCACATATATAAAATTTCACTCATTAGGCTCTCAAAAACCACGCGATTAGCGTTTGCAGTTTAGCACCAGCCACCACTTGTGCACGCAAATATTTCGACTTAGATCCATTCATTATTATTTGAGCCAACATGTCATGTGGTGTGGTAAGGGCTGTTGTACAACCCGAGATACGTGTTTTGTCCTTACAGACTCTGCTAGCTGGCTGTTATTTTTATCATATTATACCTTTCCTTCGAGTGCTTTATTAAGACCACCATTTATTTATTAGCAGCTAGCTGGCTGTTATTTTTATCATATTATACCTTTCCTTCGAGTGCTTTATTAAGACCACCATTTATTTATTAGCAATGGAGTGCGAAAACACTCTGTGTTAGGTGAAAATTTCGCCTGACATAGAGTGTAAAACGTACGTCGTCGACAACTCTCTATAAGGAGTGTAACGCTCCCGAGAGAACTGGCTATAAAAAGATCGACAGACGACGGGTTCTGCCTGGCTGATGAGTCTGTAAGGACGAAGCACGTGTCTCGGGCTGTACAAGAGCCCTTACCAGACCACATGACATGTTGGCTCAAATAATAATGAAAGGATCTATTGAAATTTGAGCGTGGTCTCAATAAGACACTCGGAGGAAAGGTATTTCGACTTAATTCAACATAGAATTGAAAAAAAAGGAAGGCTAATAAAGTGATCTTTATGCGTATGCCGAGATATATGGAAAGTCGAACTTTTGAATTGTTTTCTAAAGTAATTATTATTACTATTGATGAACATTTCGTTTCAGGATGCCCTAAAGATTGTGAAGTATGCGACGAGTGTGATACGCGTAAGATTTTTTTTTTTCAAAGCACTGTAATATATCATCGTGATTTGTTTTCCTGGTGATTTGAGTGCTTAACATCTATGAAAAACAAACAGTACAAACCAACTGTCATAATGCCTTAGGATCCAAGATCCTCCTTTTTTGATTAGAGTATCTCATAATTATTATTTGGGCTAAAATGTCGCGTGGTCCGTTATTGGGCAAAATTATAGAGCCCTATACACGTATTTCAACCTTGACAGCCTCATCACTCGGGCGATACTTTACGTCTTTTGCCAATCCTCGAAGGCTACCGCCGGACTGGTGAGACTGTCAAGGTTGAAACACGTGCATCGGGCTCTATAAGTCAGCCCATTTAACAGACCATATGACACGTTGACTCAAATAATAATTAAGAGATGTGTTGAAATCTCAGCGTGGTCTTGAGAGAGCACTCGAAACGTGTGTGAAACTGGAGAAGTATTCGTTAGTGAACGTAGAGAATGAAGACAGCTTTTCTGTTTTATGGTGAATGAAAATGTCAAAACTATCTCCAACAAAAGTGGATTGATTTCTAGGTAAAATAAAATGAGAGGATTGAATTGAATCTGTAAAAGTACGACAACTGATAATGCGTGCATAGCTTATTGTCGGCAGCTGTTGTATGTTTCACTGCTGACTGTGCTGGAGAACCCCTAGGAGTGGGGTACTATTTCCATTTCCCTAAATCCATAAATTAGACAGATGAACTGTCATAAAACTTTGAAATCTAGAGCGATTGCCTTGAATTTCACGAAAAGCTAGCTCAGTTAATATTGAGCCACGTCAAATGACATAAATCATCAAGCAGTTACCCATTGCATATAAGTATTAGTTTTCTCTTAAGATGATGGGTGGAATGCAATGAATCAATGGGAAAAGATTCAAATTTCGGTCCCATCTAAAGATGGTTCATCTATACGTCTAAAAAGCTACGTAATGGTAGTTGATAACTTGAAGAGTAATTTAGCTTCATCCCTATTCTTGACGTATCCATTCATTGGTCCTTATTGATCGAATTGATGGATTCTCGGATGAAATATAATGAAAGAGCTTGTTTGAGATGTGAAAAGTCTTTCTTTTCTGATGGACGGGTGCAGCGCAGTGGTTTGAGGTGCCATGACAAGCACACGCCAAGAGTTCCATCTTGCTAAGGTGACACTCAAAGGTACCATCATTTAGTTGCCAGAAATTTAATGTCGATTAGTCTACCAGGATAACACTATTAAAGTAATTTATCGATAGACTTCTGTGTGTCAGTGTGCGGGTCGTGTGTAACCTCTCGGCGCTGATCAATGCCTGGTGGATGTGCCATGCAATCGTCTTCAATTTTTAACTTCGTTTTAGGACGACTGCATGCCTATTAGGTCATTACAGTAACTCGCGGTGGCCTCTCGCTGTACCGAATCAGTGCTGCTTATCCTTCCAGACAAGTTAAAGCAGTCTGGTACTAATTTACCGATCCCCCGATTATAAATAGCGTGGTGAGCCATGAGTGCGAGATCGAACCATTGACATCGTGTGCGACGTAGAGTGCCTCTAATCACTGCGTCAAATACACTTTCGAGTGCGGTGCCGATAATGAAGGTGAATGCATGACACATCACTAGTACGACTGTTCAGCACCAATCGCTCATGCTTCATCTCAATATCACTTTATGTGCAAAGACGACACTGTGAACAGTAAGATGTATTGAATAGAACATATTACCGACTGGCGTTTGGAATTACAACCTTTTTAAAGCCTTTATAGGAAAAAGTGAATTGCAGTTGACTCAGTCGACCAATTTCGTACCTTCAACAGATAAAAGTTGACTCACAATTTTTAGTCCACCTCTTGAACAGCTCCTCTCTTGAAGCACTTACCGCTAATTCTTTATAAATCAGCTAGTCAATCACTTACCGCTCTTTATAAATCAGCTAGTCAATACTGGTGAACCCTTGAACATAATTTGACTTAGATTGGAATTTACATAACTTAGATCAAAAAATCTGCCTAATGGTGGAGGATCACGCGTCATCACAGTGGACCCTCTCGCTCTCCTCCTTTTTTTTAAAGCAAAACTCAGCATACTTGCATAGGAATCTAAAATAACTGCGCGAAAAGTTTCTGATGCATCTCAATTATACAACGAAGGTCAAAAAGTGATCTGCAAGGTGGTGCGCCTAATGATTTAGTGTGGCCTCTCTCCATTGTTCAAACAGCTCTTGTGACATGAATCATGCATTTCTTTTTCTAATCCAAGGAAGACGCTATCGAATTAATCATAGAATTGAGTTACTCAAAAAGAACAAATGAGTAAACATTCCTAGAAATTGTGTATTACGCGAACCAACATTTGTGCGCTAGGTTTTCTTTTGCTGAGTGATTTGATTTTTATGTCACAGTTCATCGAGTAGATTGCTCGTCAGTTTGTCTTTTCTAGGCCTTGACAGAATAAACGCCGAGCAGCTAGCAATCTTGTATTGCGTTTAGCAAATTTTGCTATCAAAAGCCTCGTGTCTGCTCACCAAGAAAATGTTTTGAATTTGATTGATACTAGAATTAGTAAAAAGTCGTTTAGTGGAATTCATCCCCTTGTCCAGTTTTCTGCTACCACAATAGCACAGTGAAGCGGATGCAGCTATATGATAACATCTGGGCGCAAGATTATGTGCCTTTATCATCGGCATGGCTTTGACAGAGAATTTTTTATCTATATTGTACTGACATTGCCCCCATTCAGCACAACAGCAAAAAATTGGAAGAGTTTCTAAAATTATATGAATCTTCTCTTATTTATTCTATATCATTATAGTCTTGGCCAAATGAAGTTTACCATGTCATCATTAAAACTATTATTGCGCTAATATCCTAGATATTTCAGGCTGTTGCTGTTGGATATTTGGTGTAAAACTAACAACAACTACAACTCCTGAAACCACAACAGTAACAACTACAACTCCTGAAGCCACAACAGTAACAACTACAACTCCTGTAACCACAACAGTAACAACTACAACTCCTCAAACCACAACCGTAACTACAACTCCCGCAGCAACAACAATTACCAACGTTACTGAAGCTCCTGCAGTAACTGAAATTGATCTTGACAACTGTTAAATTCGATATCAGTCAATTTACGTAATAAAGCTGGGTTTAATTTAGGCGTTAGAAACCTTTACAGCGGAATGAATCATTATCCAGTGAACCTTTATTTGACACACTGCACGTGCTTATTCTATCGAGTACAACTCGAATGAGTGTTGTTTATAGTGTTTGATTTGTGTATTTACTTCATTTTGGATCTAGTCGCCTAACGGGGATTGAACAAGTTCCTTTTTGCCATCTATATCATCATCTATATTTTTATTCTGGGCACTTAAATGTCCATAGTGTCTATAGATTTCAGCCGAACATGTACAGATTTCTGCGCGCATGACCTTTCACTTTTGATCCCTCAGAGCCATTCTATACGCTTAGCAAATCTTTTTAGAACACTTTCACCGATTTTGTGAACTGATCAATAGATAAACCAAGAAGTTTGTTCGCTGCGTCTTCAGTGATTACAGACTATCTTTTGTTTCGAGTGTTTTCTTAAGACCACAGCTCAAATTTCAATATGCCTGGTAATCATTATTTGAGCCACACATGTCGGTGGTCTGTTAATGAGGGCTGACTTATAAAGCCCGATACACCTGTTTCGATCTTGCGATCTCGTCAGTCGGGCAGTTGCCCTCTCTTGTCTTTTGCTAATCTCTGTGGGTGCTCCAGTCCCCACAATAAGAGTTAGCGACGACGTACGATTTACACTCTATGTCCGGTAAAAAACTCACTAAACACAGAGTTGTGTAGGCGGACCCACGGATAGGATAGCATGGTTCTTGACTTTAATAACATCCCAGTTGCTAGGACACATTCCAGCCCATCTGACAAACACTCAGATGTTCCTGGATCGTCTACGTAGCGCGAACCCGAACAACGCGTACGTAATGGAGTCATTCGACGTCACTGCTTTATATACCAACGTGTCGAATGACTCCGCATTACAAGCCACACATGAGCTTCTTATACAACACCAGGGAGCTGTAAACATGTATGGCTTGACGATTGAGCAGTTCATGATCCTACTAAAAGAGTGCTTGAACTGCTCAATCTTCAGATGGTCCGGGAATTATTATGCTCAAACCAGAGGGCTGGCAATGGGACAGCGACTGGCACCTAGCCTGGCCATTGCCTTTATGTCTAAAGTGGAAGCACCAGTAATGGATCTCCGGCCATTACTCTACTGTAGCTATATAGATGATTGTTTGATTGTCTGTTCCATTCAAGAGGAGCTGGATGATTGTTTTGGATTGCTGAATGAACACTCAGAGTATATAAGATTCACCCGTGAGATACCAAAAGACGATTGGCTTCCATTCTTGAACGTGCAAATAAGCTTAACTGAGAGCGGCTACATAACGAAGTGGTACCGAAAGCCAAGTAGTAAGAATATCTTGGTTCACTATCTCTCTTCTCATCCCTCACATACGAAGAAGGCGCTAGTAAAAAACATGTTTCGAACAGCAGCCAATGTATGTACCGGGGAGGAGCAGAGAGTAGAATCCGTGAAACTGGCGCGGGAAATAGCCACTTCTAATGGATACGAATTCGTATCCCCTCGGCTTAGGTTTAGAGGAAATAATGCGCCTCCGAACGAAAACTTAGTTGAAAGGAAAGTCCCGTTTATCATCCCGTTCTATTCAAATGAGATTAGTACAGCTATAAAACGATGTTTGAAAAGAGCGGGTTTAGAGCAATCGGTGGCCATTATTGAAATACCACCGAATACTCTAAAACGCCAACTAGTACGCAACCGCTTATATGACCGTCTCTGTATGATGAAAGATTGTAAAATATGTCCTAACGGCAGAGACGGTGATTGCATGAGCGTAGGTACAGTCTACCTAATCTCTTGCAAAGCGTGTAGTGATAAATATGTTGGCGAAACGGCTAGGCCGCTCTATGCACGCATAGAAGAACACCTAGCTGACAAGCGTCTTAATAGACAAAACACCCCGCTAGGGACGCATAGAGCACAGAAGCACGACGGAGTTGATTTTGAAATCGAAGTCACCATCCTTGCGCAGGAGCAAAAAACATCAGCGCGAAAGATCTTGGAAGCATTTTGGATTAATACGACCAATCCAACCATAAACCGCAGGGAGGAATGCCTTGTAAACACTCGTGATATGAGCCAGTATATAAGACTGTTGTTTTGATGGGTAGGGTGCATTACGAGCCTATGTGTCTCTCTTGCCGGTGATCTCCACTTGGATCATCCAGTGGAACACATATAAAAAGCGGTGAGTATGTTGAGTGTTGATTTTTGCTTGATGCCATTGAAATCTAGGTCTGGTGATTTTCTCTAAATAAGTAATGGAGGTGTTTGACTGATTGTATTGCAAACATTTTGACCTTTCCAGGCTCTGAAGAAGGCGAACTGCCGAAACGTCAGCTATCTAATAAAGTTTAATGTAACACCTCGTGTTCTGCTCAAAGAAGAAAATCAAGAAACACAGAATGTTGTACACTCAAATGCTCGTGGCTAGTATATTCAATATATCATATCTTTTGTTTCGAGTGCTTTCTTAAGACCACAGCTCAGATTTCAATATGCCTGGTAATCATTATTTGAGCCACGCATGTCAGTGGTCTGTTAATGAGGGCTGACTTATAGAGCCCGATACACGTGTTTCAATCTTGCGATCTCGTCAGTCGGGCAGTTGCCCTCTCTCGTCTTTTGCTAATCTCTGTGGGTGCTCCAGTCCCCACAATAAGAGTTAGCGTGGCTCAAATAATGATTACCAGATTACAGACTACTACTACGTATCTTGTGGTGGAGGTTCAGTGGTTTTTTGCTGTGTGGTCCCTGGATTTGTCTCAGGCAGTGACCCGTTCGATATCTGTATATGGTTAGATTGTCCTTAGCGGCGCACTGACCTTTGTGCTGCTCGCGTCGAACTTCCGGGTTGCGGCGACTTTTGTGAAGTGGCTGGTTGCACTTCCAAGTTGCTACGGGCTGAACTTTGGTCTGTGTGACCGTGTCTTCTGCCAACTTGTCTCTTGTAACCGACAAGAGCACAAAGTTCAAATCCTTAACATGGGTTATACAAAACAATGTGGTGAAACCGAACAATGAAGTGGTATCACCAAACAACCTATAATATACATACATTACTGTAATGATAACATAAGAACAACATATATACGATTGCGACACAACGTTATGTGAACATATGTCTGTGAACGTGATGTATCGTCTTGTGACGATAATATGATCAAGTGAACGTAACTGATGTATCGCAGTGTGACGATACCACGGATGTTGTTATTGACGGAACATGACTAAGCGGCGGAGCCCGTTTGGGATTGCTATGTTCGCCCCCAAGTAGAACACCGGCGGCGGGATCCAGTGGGTGAATATATAGTGTTAGCAGTGGGGTCACTACTGATTATACATGGGCAGAATCCCTTAACCGCGGTAGTGGGCCGAGCATAGCCTAAGTGAGTTTGCTCCGCCACGTAAGTGATTGATCCGCTCACAATTCTATTGAGTTCATCTGACAGTTGTATGAACTTGACCTTTTGATAGCAATTAGTTACATGATAACGAGACTATGTGGAGAGAGCAATAATGAGTTGAAAATGAACTGAGGTGAGGTGGTCCGGGTGAAGTCAGACGACCGTTCGGATGATGCCCGTCGATCGAACTGCCTGCTGAGGTTAGTGGCAGCTGGGTGCCGCCCTCGCCACTTAGACCATTTTCTGTCTAAGGTCCTCGAACCTCTGCAGTGGCACTTGCTCTCTAAGGTCGTGGACCATCTGCGTTACCTAAATTATCATGTAATTCCCGAAAACATAGCAAAACTCCGTTGGGAAGTTTGCTATATATCTACTGTTTTCAATGACCAATTCGATTTTGCAACAAAGACGTAATTTGAATTTTGACCGGTTACATAAATTGACTGCGGTCCTGAATCTGTTGCTTTCAACTTTCAACCTAATCTACCACCTGAATTGCTGCGAAAGAGCAAATCATTGGTGGTCCTCTGGTAAAAAACTGCCGATCATCGTCAGCAAGCATAAAAGTCAAAGTGACTCTTCACGAACACCTCTGAGATGTTATCGTGCTTGCTTGAGTAAGCCGATAATTCACGAGATTTCTAGTAATACTCCTAGTAAGGCGGCTTCAGCTCATTGGTTCCAGGTGATCTGCAATAAACGTACAGGCCGTTGGGATTATACTGCACGTTGTCAGGACGACCCTCCATCGTTCTAGAGAAAACTCGTACAAGACATTTCAGGGTGCCTTGATGTTTTAGAAATAGGACCGATGGCACATCCAAGCTATATTGTGGCCAAATATCCGCTGGATCACATCGGTACTATTTGTCGCATACCTACGGAATACTGATGGAAACCCAAAACTTCACCCTTTACTGGTGCTCCTCTTTTCTGAAAGTCGTCCCTTCCTAGTTTTGATAGGTATGGGAAAGCTTAATCGATCATCGACATTAGCGTCACCGGTCATCGAGAACTCCTGTAGTTCAGGGCCATTGTTCAATAAGCATTCCATTAATGGCGAATTTTCCCATTATTAATGTGACACAGTGATTTTTAAATATTCTACTGCTAACTTTATTGGCTCAAGCTTTTTATTGAGTCTAGAGGGCACCAGGACAGACTTCTGATTTTCTTCGTCATGCGATTAAGGCGGTCCAATACACTCTAGTCTAGCGAAACGGCAGTGTTATATTTACGGAAATGCTTCTATGCGTATTCTTTCTGAGAATAAGTTAGCCATAGGGATAATTGTTGCAAGTTTTATTTCCAATTTGGCTCTTTAATGGAATTGTTGGTTTTGTTTTTCTTCTAGCGTGGATTTCCTAACACATAAACATAATGCTGTGTTTTACACTACATTTTGACAGAGGATCCATATCTGTTCCTCGAACATCTGTTATTAAGTCTGGAAGTGGCCTTTGCGACGTCTTTGTGACACATCTGCCTCTGAGAAAATAAGAAATTTGTAGTATAAAGAGGTTTATCGTGAAGTACTAACTAAGTATACGCTTTGTTGTACACTGGCTTTTCGGATTTATTTCGCCAGGCAGAGATTTTTTTACTCGCCATTGTTTCTCAAAATGTTTTCTTGGTGAAGTAAGGCAACAGCGGTGAGTTCAAATTTGATTAGTGTAGTCTCTACCCTTCCGCTTTCTACTGAAAAGCAACCTCATCTGAGATCTGTACGAAACGTGATTATAAAATTGTGCGAACAACTGTGGAGAGTGCCACTAATTGGTGACAGTGCATTGAATACTTCCAAATACTCTGCAGATATTCAAAGGTTCATACAAGCTGACGATATAACAGACGGTTCTTAATGGGATTACTAGAATGACTGGAGTCAAAATCCAAATCATGAGATGGTCTTCTGTCAAACGGCCTAATCATGGTAGAAGAACATGAAAATATATCTCCTCCTTCCGTTTTGAGTGTTTTTTTTTTTGAGATAACGCTGAGATTTCAATATGCCCGATTTGTTTTGAACAATGCATGACATCTGTTATAGGCACTTGTACAGCCCAATACTAGTGTTTTGGCCTTGGGTGCCTCTTCAGTTGAGCAACGCCCATCGTCTTTAACCGGGCCTCTCGCAAGGAACAAAACCCTCTACGAGAGACGGTGCAGCCATACTATTTGAACGTGTCATCGAGTATAAATATCACTGAATGAGCAGTGTTGTATACAGTTGCTCTTGGCTAGTATCGTCTAACATCATGCCTTTTATTTCGAGTGTTTTGTTAAGACCACTCTCAAGAATTCAATACGCCTCATAATTTTTTTTGAGCCGCGTATGTGGTCTGTTATGGGCACTTGTTTAACTCAATCGCGCCTTTGATCATTATATCATATCATCTGAAGATTATGTGGCGGCCTTGCAGTTTATAAAATACACATTGCTGAGAAAATATGGATTTTTCCAGCCTTCTAAAAAGGGTGAATGCGTGAATAGCTCTTCTTCAGAACTGTAGAGTATCTACATAATAGATCGGATGTGAACGCAGTGAAATCGCGAGTCACCGAAATGATTGTAACCGCTAGAAGAGACAACCGCTGTTGACAAGGCTGGTGTTTTTATTTAGAAAAGTTCACATAGGTGGTCACAAGAAAACACTCAAAACGAAAGGCATGATATACTTGACGTACCAATCAAAAGCAATGCGAGTGTACAAAACTGTTCATTCAGTGACATTCTCACTTAATGGTACGTGTAAATAGTACGTCTTCGCCTTCTCCAAAGTAGGAGGTTGGGTTCCCTACGAGAAGAAGAAGCATTGTTCAACTTACAAGACCGCCAAGGCCAAAACACATATATTGGCCTGTACAAGTGCCCATAATAGACTATATGCATGGCTCAAAAGAAAATTACCAGGAATACTTAATTACCTTGAGCATACGATAACATGGGAAATGAACATGCCTCTAACATCGCTAAGTCATGGTGTTATTCTGTATATTAGCTACCTCCAAATAAGATGAACGCTAAAATTCGTGGCGGTCACTGATTAAATGGCTATCAATTAGACTGTAGATGAAAACGACAATCACCAATAACGACTCTAAACGAATTTGCATTAATCGGATTAAAATAGCGAGTTACATTACTTCAAACTAGACCAAACAATGTGCGTATTGAAAAGTGACTTGATTGAGAGATCACAAGATTGACTCTAAGTAAACCTCTGCACCTAAAGTGAAGTTATCTCACAAACTGTCCATCAGGGTGGTGCAGAAGTAAGGGAGGTTTTTTTTCGCAGCATTTTTTCTTAAATCAGTACAGCTCTGCTAAAATACATCTTTCCTAACCAATAACGAACATTTACAATCAACAGATATTTGCCAAAGAATTGGAAATCGTTGTTTTGGAATTCGAATCTCACAGAGTACATTGTGCAACGTGTTGGTGGTGGAAGTATTGTCCGTACAAGGGGTTGTTGAGGTACTCGAAGAAGTGGCAGTCGGTGAGTGCGAGGTTCGGTAATCGACGATGAGGCAAAAGTACGTAACCCAAATCGTTCAACTTTTGAAGCGTTCGCTGAGCGACGTGTGACTGTTTCTCTAACTGGCTTTAGTTGAACCACAATTATTCTTGCACCAATAAACACCTCCTCGTAGTAGAAAGAATTGTAGTGCAAAATAAACATCAGGTAAGACGTCACTAGGAAAAAAAACATAAAGCGAGATATGTTTTCGAAAATGGCTTATAGTAAGACCAAATCTATTCAGAATTTTTCCAGTATCAAATGGTAAATTTCAGCAGTGCAGGGTTATCCACAACAGTAATTTTTAGAGACCATTTGATCTCAGCTCTCAGTTCATTCTTTATGAAGGGTATTCCTAAAAGCATCTTTCCGTCTGGCTTGGAACAATATTGCTTCTATTATTTATATTCTGAGATCTACCTCTCCTTATTGACGTGATTTCAGTGGCTCCTCTTTCTTAGCCACTTGAGATGGCTACTTGTCGCGCCAAGCGTAGTGATTCCTCTCTCTCCCTTCTCCCCGTACAAACACATTCAGTCGCTCGGTACATGTCTCAAACAAGTGATCTTTTTGCGTGTGAGGGGTGAACAGACGGATCCACACAGTACCTTTGAAATTACCCTTCATAACGAACGAATGAGCGCTGCTATCAAAAGGTGTCGAAAAAACAGTGGTCTGGAAAACTTTGTACGGTGTGTGGATATCCCACCCACTACCTTACGTTGCCAATTGGTTCGCCACCGCTTGTGCGACTGTTTATGTAAGACATACAACTGCATAGTATGCTCTAATGGTAGAGACGGATATTGCATGAGATTGGGTACAATCTACTAGATCCCTACCACGTCCTAAGGTGAAGCACACATTGACAAAACGAGAAGAGCACCTTGGGTCCGCAGCAAAGAATACTACACGGAAAATAGAACGATCAAACAACTAAGTCTTTCGGTGAGCATAGGGTGAAAAAGTAGCGCGATGAGGACTGTAATGTGGTAGTAAGAATCTTAGGAACGGCATGCAAGACGTCAGCTCGAAAAATACTTGAGGCTTTTGAATAAACCGCAAAAGTCCAAAAGTGAATAAAAGGGGAGAGTGTTTAAACATAACAAGTGATATGAAGCCTCACCTCGCATTTGTTTTCTAGTGTGAATAAGATTCATTTCTCACACTGTGTTACATAACATCTGTAACCTCTCCCATCCCAGTGTTGAAAAGCTAGGGTTCTTGTATAATATTCAGACTACTAAATTATTTTGTATTGGATTCTTAGTGTATACAAATATTAACCGAATAATCATATACGTGATGATATAGTACGTCTAGGCTCTAACAAAGGCAGCGTCGCTGAAACTTTAGCCATCCAGTCTAAAAAAGGAGTACCAACATTGTATAAGGATTTAATCTTTGGAAGATGACGTTTTAAGGACACCAGGGCACTCTTTCATTAAAATTTTTCAGCAGTATTCATAGCGATATTCCATTTTTTCGTGACGATAAAGTGTTTTTGACTCTTTGACATAATAGCTATACAAATAAGTATCAAGAAACCCGCTGTGAACTTCATGATACGCTGATTATTGCATTGTGAAACGCATCTCCTTTTCGACGTTACTACGTTCTGTGCAGATCTCTTTGAATCAAGCCCTAATTTCAGGATTGAAGAGAATTATGCTACAGAAGACTACAGGCCTCACGCTAGTCAGTGCTACATATCCTCTCCGAAAAGTCTGCGACTAGTCCGGTACCAGTTTATCAACCCCGGAAAGATGAACGGCTTGGTGAGCCACAGGCGCGAGATCGAACCATCGACCTTGTGTTGTTCGAAGGAATCGATGCATATGGCTGATCTCGCTTTGACAAGAACGCCAACTCCGTCGACTCTCTGTGATATCGCATATTCTAAAGAGATAGTTCTTCTCCCGTGTTATATACAACGTGAAATTGGTGGAGTCTTCTCGTCTCAGACCAGACCCGAAGACATCGCGCTTCATTTTTTTCACCTGCAAAAACAGATTCTGTACAGGCGCGGGTGCAAGTGAGCACGCATTGCAGGCATCGTTTTTATAGTCTTTTGAAATATAATTCGACTAAAATGCTTCTGAGGTGTGGTTTGAGAAGCCTCACCGTACTTGTCCTTCCCAAAACTGTTAATCAGAAGATCTTTCAAGTTCAGGAAAGAGGCTCATTTCTCCAACTGTCATTTACTTTTGATGCTCACACAGTTTGCCGATCTAAAACGTAGAGATGGATAATGATGGATGCGTCAGAATCCCGTAGAGAGGACAGTTGGAGCTTGAAGACTGTAGACGACTTCCATCCGCCTTTCACTGCACTTCCCTGCTACTTCGTTGCAGGCCTATGACAAGTTTGATTAGAAGGAGAATATCAGAAAAATAAATGCCAAGTTCGACCACTCAGAGAAAATGCCTCATAAATTTGCCTTCGCCTCAATGAAGTATTTGGCTGGTGCAAAGGTAACGTGGTTTTCAGACCGTGAATTTCATAATGATTATAACTAGGCTCAAACATATTATTATTGATCAAAGTAAAAACTATTGCAATCAACATATGTTTACCAACGAGAAATAAGTTTGCCTACTCCTATATCATAAAAATCAGCGCTTCGGGATTCAACAAACTTTCAAAAAGCATCTTCCGCATCGCGTTCTTTGTGGAAACGTTTTTCGTGCAAGAAATAGTCGAGATGTTGGAAGAAAGGTACCCGGTGGGGGCAAAGTTTGGCGAATATGAAGGAAAAGGCAAAAATTTGTTGCTCCTTTCGTTGAACTATAGAGGAGGTCATTGTACGACCTGTGAATGTAGATTAAGTGTAAACACGCGAATACTTTTGCACCAGCATTTTATCTTTCTATTTTGTTTCAAATGGCGAGAATGCTTTGATGGTAGACGCTAAGTTTATCTGCGGAATCTCTCTCAGTCTTGAGTAAATTAGCTTCGATGATTGCTTATCCTATGACTTCTGATGAGGATACAAGAATGATTGCGGTTTACGCATTGTTGAAATTCTTCCCTATACTAAAATTCTTGAACCACCGCTGCACCGTATTTTCGTTAGCTGTTGCTAGTCTGAATATGTTGTCGATGTTGATAGTTGTCTCTGCTCCTTTGCGACCCATTTTGAACCCAAGGTCTGAAATCGCAGTTACTTTTGCATCAGGCAACGCTCATTCCGTAGTCTAAGTATAAAATAGATAACAAGTAGAACGTCGTTAGCAGCCAAATTCAAATCAAAAATGCAAAAATGCTTAAACCGACAATAATTTTGCACTAACAGCAAAACAAAGACCTCCATGTCGAACAACTGCCTCCGATTGGTATAGTTTTCACCAGTGGTAGTATTCCCTCCACCACATGATATGTTACGGCTTCCTCTAACAAGCTCAAACAAAAGTTCGCAGCTCTTATTCCATCCATGGCTAATGATATAATTTTTTACGCATTGGCCTTGTTGATTTCTACGGAAATAGTTCACAGATGCAAAGAGGGGTTGGATACTTTTACGTCACGAAATTGCGAACTCTATCGAGCTTACTCCGGCCGCGAAGTGAACACTAATGTCCCTACTACGAATTGCACAATGCGAAACATGTGTTTCACAGCTAAATTTTCATAAAATAGGCGATAAAAATGCACAATGAGAACTCAAGGCATGATTCACCCAAAGACATACCTCCCGAGTTGAAAGGTGGGGATTATGGAGCACGTGGGCATTCTTCATGCAAAAATTACGTTTTCCAGTTCTTGGTCTACCCGTCCATAACATCAAATATTACTAGAAGCCAAAAATCATGTTTCTAAGTAAAAAAACGCCAGTGTAAGGTTCAAACCATGGGCTGTTTTGTTCAAAAGCAAGTACAAAATTTCTTCTCACTTATTACAGCGCAATAAGATGTTTTTCTGTAAACCAAACCTAGTACAAAAATCTTCATTTCTCAAGCTATCGATTCATTACAAATGGTTCAGTGAAAACAACTTTTATATAAAAAATGCAAAGTAACAGAGCATATTTCACAGAAAGTAACTGCACTTCGCACAATTCGTACTATAAAGTGGAAATTTTTCGGACAAATAGGCGCTCTCTCTACTAGAAACAAGTTTATAAAAATCTCCGCAGTAATATCCAATACTTCTAACGCCAAAATTTCTTTGAAATCAAAATTTCACTCTAAAAAGCCAAAAGATTCCCGAAAAGAATGTCATAAAACGGCTAGAAATATGTTTCCTTCCACGATAATATGATTTTCTCGTTGGAACGTGGATTACTTTTTGATCGATGGTTGTTGGCCTGACTATAAAACTCTTTATAGAAGTCTCTTCTGTAATATGTTATCATTATCAAATTCATTTCCTTTGAGCAGCTTACTTTGAAAGCAAAACGTAATCCTCTTTCATTTATCACTTCGTATTCTCAGAAACCAAACTTACTACTAAAATCTCCAGTTCCCAAGCTAGCGAATGATTACTAATAATATGGTAAAAATGTTCTTTTTGGAAAAAAGATTGAATCATAGATTTTTCTCATAATTCAGCAGCACTTCACGCAATTCTCTATGAAAGGTAATGGCTTTTAAGACTAGCTGAATAATTGTTCTTTCTACTAAAAATACGTTTATAGAGGTTCATGTAACGATAATCTAATTTACATAGCAGAAAGTTTACGTAGAACCAAAATTCTGCTATGTAATGACAAAGAATCCGTTGTGTTCCACAAATAACGGACTTTGAAAGCAGAATTTTGCCTTTTCGTTTGTAAAATGTAATATAGAAGTCCTCAGACAAATTAAGCATAATTGAAGAAACGGCATGACTCAGACTATCAATTGAGTACAAAAACATAGTTCAAGAAGACAGAAGAAGGTGTCATGCAACACCTGGAAGTAAGTTAGCTTTCCAAAAGAAATGGTTTTTCATTGGATCTTATGATGATTTTTGGCAGATGGACGTTTTCTTTATCAAAAATATTCCATAGAAGTCATTTTTGTGATCTTTGATTACTAATGCTAATAATGTGTCTTCAGAGCCTCATTCAACAAAAAAATTTCTATTTCCATGGAAGCGTGTGATGGTACAAATCCGCCGCGGCCGTCTCGAGCGCGGCGTATGCTTTGTACTGAACACGGTACATGTGGCCGTCTGGGAGTTAACGGGACCATGAGCAATACTCCTAGTGGAGGTGGCTTACTGCATTGGCGATACATCATCTGTAATGAAATTATTGATCGTTGGTACGACCGCCCGTGGCAAGTCAGTCCCCTATCGTTCAAATGTCAAAAACTCGCACAGGACATGCCAAGAATTTGATACCATAGTGGTCACAGACATGTCTGGGAGGATAAACAGCAGTTACTCGGTACAGGAAGGCCACTGCCAGTCTTTGTAAAGGCCACACATGCACTCAATCACCTCAAACGGAGTCAAAAATCGAGCAGAATGCATGACGCTTCCTTCACGGAATGATCTACGCATCCTTTAACCTTTCGTCCTGCACGTGCCAAGTCAGGCCCCTATCGTACTAGAGTCAGCAAACTCTCATACAGATATACCTGGCGTTTCGGTCAATCAGAGAAAGCACCGAATGGCACATCCGGTCAAAATTTGGCCAAACAGTCGTTTTCTACTGTCCTGCGCCAATTCATATTAATAGGACACTGGTGAAGAGAACTGGTAAGTGATCAAAGATGTCCTTGTCACCCGATTCTTACCTTACTCTCATAATAACGGAACATATTTGAGGCGGCGTAGTGCTAGATGCAAAAACCAGTTGAACACGAACTGGTCCTGCCTGATGTTTGGGGCTGACTATAAAATAGTCATATATCCAAGACGATAAGAAGAGTAAGGAGTGGTAGAAGACGGTCTTACTCTCATAGATTTACTCCTGATGTTGTTTAGTTCGGGCTCTCTCAAGGACTACTCCGATTATATAATAAAGTCCCCTCAACATAAATTTTTTCTGAAAGTCACTCTGCAGAAAATGTGCTTGCGAAGTACAGTTCTGAAATGCCGTTGATAGTAATGAGCAATAAGAGCAAGGAACTGCGATGCAATGCCAAGAATTCAGCTATCGATGGGAAATTGGGGAAAATTCGAGCAGCTGAGTGTTCCTTTCGCGAAAACTACGTTTAAAATCCTTTCAGTGATCTACTCCCTTTCGTGCTGTGAAAGTGACCCTAAAATTCAACTTTTTACTGTTAACCAGAAAACCACTATGAAGCTCAAACAACGGATCATTTTGTCCAAAAGCAGAACGTAGTCCTCTTTCCAATAGATACAGCACGCTAAGAGGCACCTCCCACACACTGAGGCGAACACTCGAATCTTTCATTTCTCAAGCTATCGAATAATTCTGACAGTCTAGCGAAAAAGTCTGTTTGGGGGAAAAAGTGAGATTACACGAGCAAAAAATCACAGATTACGAGATAATCGTAGGAAAGTGGAGATTTTTCAAATAGCTAACGCTATTATGAATGCCTTAGAGAAGTTTGTTTAGTGATTTTCAATCTACGAAGCGACGGCGTTAGCTTAGAATCAAATTACTGGATAATAGCGAATCTCCGCGGTGAGATTAAAATAATAGATTAATAATAATCAATAACTGATAACTACTGAGAAAGCAAATAGTAATAACCTTCATGTCACTAGAACATAGAATTGGTAAGTTTCATGAACCAAGTTCAGTACTTAGATAAGCATTTTTCAGAATATCGCAAAACAACGAAATCAAAGCAAATATAGGAAAAATGTTCAAAAACAAGCGAAAACTTCTTCATAGAAGGATGAGTTTTCTCATGGAAAATAGGGAACTTATTATACTTGGGTTTTATTCTACCGAAATTACTCGGTACTTTTACGTTATCTGCTCTCTGTTTCGATCCTTTGCAAAAGACCCCATTCTTGGCCATTTTCGATGTTCAAGTATTCGTTCAAAGGCACAAATCGAAAAAAATTTGAATGGTAAATGTCATCTTCAAGAAAGCTTTCTCATTGCACTAAAAGAACAAAATAACTTTGTTTCTCATTGAAAGATTTCTCGATGACCAAAGCTTCTCTTCAGACTTTCAATAATTGGTCCATTAACCAAATCTTAAGGATTTCAATGATTCATTTGGTTATGATAATAGACCTGGTAATACGCTGCAACAGCCAAAAGAAGGTTGGTTTACGCGAAAAATGGATCACTTCAACTATGTGTGCCACTTTCAAAAAGGCTTTGCTATTGGACTGAAAGAGAAAAAATTAAATATCATTGCTCATCTGATGGTCTCTCGCTAATCAGAGCTTCTCTCTTATAGTTTTAATTCAAAGATAGATCAAAGCTCATGAACTTAACGTGGATTTGGTTTTTTGAACGGCCGTTAGTACCTTATAAGAACCAAAAGAGTGTTGTGTTTCTCACTCAGTTTTTTTCCAGTTCTGAGAACTCCAATTTTCTTTTGGCTATAACAGCGTGGCACGAGGTCCATACTCATAGTTATTGGAATCCTTAATATCTGATCTATCAACTGGTTACTGACACTCCGAAGAAAAATCTTTGGTCAGCGAGAAATCTTTGAATGAGAAACAAAAACTTATTTGTGCTCTTTCAGCGTAGGCATCTTTGAGACGAAATAAACCACTAAGTTTTGAGCTATCTGGTTACTTGACATTGAAAACGACCAGAAAAGACATTTTTTCCGAGGTGTCGAAGTAAGGAGAGGATAATAAAAGTGAAGCAGTCTTGCGAAACCCAATCTTCTTTTGGTTGTTACGACATAATGCGAAGTCCATCTTGAACACCAAACAAATCATTAGAATCTCTAAGTTTTGATCTAATGATTGATTACTAAAACTCCGAGGGAAAAGGTTTGGTCTGCAAGAAATCTTAGAATGAAAAACGAAATCATATTTTTGCTCTTCTGGCGCAATAACAGGACCTTTTCAAAGATTGTATACACCATCTAATTTTTTGATTTAAGCTCACGAATGATTACTTAAACATCAAAAACAAGCGCTAAATAAGCTTTTTGTGCGCGATTGTCGTTACTTAATAAAGACTTCTTACTACGTTTTCAAGAGAATTTCCAAGTTTTTTACGTAGCTTTGATGCAGCACGATTTTTCCTACATGCTCATATGCTCAAATGACTTTGGTGTACGTGTAATAACTCTCAGGTGTGAAGGAAATACTTTTGTGTATTAGGTAGCCATACTGCTGATGGCAGTCAATCAATTTTAATGTGTTATACAAAGTACATATGGCATAATCTTGCTTTCAATATTATCGCATTCCATAAAACCCTTAGTCATCATGGTGAATGGAATTTGGAAGACAGTGAGTATTTTGTAAGGAATAATGTTGCACATTACAAGCTTTGAATTGTATTCTATGCTGTTTTTCTTTGGAACTGAGTAAGAGTGCGCATTCACTACTAAACACCAGCATGAAAAAGTTCAGAACAACTTGTTATAAGACTGATTGAAAACGCTTCGGCACCCTTATCTAACGCTGGTAGTGATGTTTGCTGGCTAGCACTTTGTATTTGTACTCTTCTATCGGAATTCTTCTGCGATAGGCCACTAATGTCATCTCCATTCAAGAAAGTGTGTTGTACGAGGTTCGCTTTCTCTCACTCTCTTTCTAAAACTGCCAAAGCTATTCAGCTTGTAGCTGAATTTGATCTTCAATTTGAGGAACAAATTATTCAAACACTGTGCTAGTGAGGTATCAATCAAAATGGATGCTACGTAGTAGTAATTAATTCGAATAGTGCTACAGATATACTCAATGATATAGGGTGGTGTAAAAGAGCGCATGTGGCGCAGTAGTTAGAGGTCACCTGCGTCGCACACGAGGTCACTGGTTCAATCTCGCGCTCATGGCTCACCAAGCCATCCATCCCTCCGGGGTCGGTAAATTGGTACCAGACAAGTCTCAGACTAAACAGCACTGACTCGGTTCAGCGGGAGGCCACCGCGAGTCATTGTAAAGGCCAGATGTGCATTCAATCACCTCAAACGAAGTTAAAAATTGAAGTCGAATGCATGGCGCATCCCTCAAGGATTGATCAACGCCAAAAGCTTTATCCTTTTTTTATAGAGTGGTGTGCGCAATTTCTGCGTCAGGCGGACTCAAACCCGCATCTCACTCTGTCCGAGCGCTTGTGCTCTAATTCGTTGCACTACTGACGACCATTCTGCTCACCACTCCTACGTTACAAGGCATCTATCTGTCAGCAACCGACCATCAATGGTCTGGCCCAAAAGTCGGTATTAACACTAAACGTAGGACGCTGACAGATATTGGGTGTTGCATGAATTCGTTTTATTTAACCGCTTTTAGCGGTGGTACGATATCATGTATATACCCAGTGATGTAGAATGATTTGCAAAATTTTCGCGTCAGTGTTACAGACTGTGGAAAGATCTTCAGACCCAACGACATTAGCTACAAGAGGGCGCTTTTATAAGGGGATATTTTCAAAAAACCATCCTATGGATGGATTGACAGATGGCAAATATTCTGTCTTTGGCCACAGGTAATGAGTAAGTCCCTTGAGTATCAGTATATTGAGCCTTTGATTTCCAATCAATTTTGAGCATTATGAGAGTATATGTATCTTGACTTTTCTTGATTTCCACTAGGAGAATCCCGAGAAGTTTAATGGAATCCGTGATTTTGATAAGCAGCGTAAAAACTGAGTTGAATGCGATTGTTTTAGCGTTGTTAATGCCAAGCATATTCGTTGCTTTAGTGGTGTCGAAAAATGGACGCTCTGGCACAAATTCAGTGAAGTCCAGGTCAAGGAATGCATCAGTTTTCCAGCTGTCGTATTTTTTATATGAATCGAATATAATGCGCCAAATAGCTTTTTATCAAGCATCTGGAATTTTTGGCACAAAGACCACTGCTTGGTGAAAATGTATGATAAACCCGCCGTTTCAATAGCAGCGTAATTGATGATCTTAGAGACATTTTTGCGTTTATCACTGTAATACTCAGATATCTTTTGAAATTCTTACAGCACGATGACTCATGAAAAATAGAGGTTAATCGACCATAAATTTTAAGGAATATGAGTAAGCAATTGAACGCGATTGTTATTGATGTTGTTCTCTCATTTCAGCTTGTAGCGCTTATTCACATCGTGTTGACAGCGGTATCAACCATCGTAGGCACATCGATAATTTAATGCCAGACTCATCATGCTGATTGAGTTCGCATTGGTATGTTTCGCAAAAAATGTCAGCCTGTTTCTTGCAGTGTATTTAGACACATCCATATTGAAAAAATTGAACTTCAGAATGGAATTGATTGTGGTAAGATCGGTCCCAGAGTTACTACAGGAAAACTGTTTAGCTCTTCGCAAAAAGTTAAATTTAACCAAACTACCTTGACTTTTGTTGCTGATTGTCTTCGGCAAACATCGTTCGATAAGATTTTCTACCTATCCGTCCTTTTAAACTATTAGTTACAGTATTAGACTGAAAACTCAAATACTCAAAAAACCGAATTGCATTCGACCTCGACATGGAAGACGAAAACTATCTCACGAACTTTTATTTTTTTAAAACTGTTTGTTGGTTCATCTTCTTCAAAATCCATGGCTGGAGTATCTTCATACTAAGTGCAACACATCGGTGACCTTTCTCATACAACTGATTAAACGGTCTGAAGAAGGCGAATTCGCAGGTACTCCAGCCATGGATTTTTAAGAACATGAACTAACAAGCAGGCTTAGAAAATAAAGTTCGTGAGATAGTTTTCGTCTTCCATGTTGAGGTCGAATGCAATTCGGTTTTTTGAGTGTTTGAGTTTTCAGTCTAATACTGTAACTAATAGTTTAAAAGGACGGATAGGTAGAAAATCTTATCGAACGATGTTTGCCGAAGACAATCAGCAACAAAGGTCAAGGTAGTTTGGTTAAATTTAACTTTTTGCGAAGAGCTAAACAGTTTTCCTGTAGTAACTCTGGGACCGATCTTACCACAATCAATTCCATTCTGAGTTCAATTTTTTCAATATGGATGTGTCTAAATACACTGCAAGAAAACAGGCTGACATTTTTTGCGAAACATACCAATGCGAACTCAATCAGCATGATGAGTCTGGCATTAAATTATCGATGTGCCTACGATGGTTGATACCGCTGTCAACACGATGTGAATAAGCGCTACAAGCTGAAATGAGAGAACAACATCAATAACAATCGCGTTCAATTGCTTACTCATATTCCTTAAAATTTATGGTCGATTAACCTCTATTTTTCATGAGTCATCGTGCTGTAAGAATTTCAAAAGAGATCTGAGTATTACAGTGATAAACGCAAAAATGTCTCTAAGATCATCACTCACGCTGTATTGAAACGGCAGATTTAACACACATTTTCACCAAGCAGTTATCTTTGCGCCAAAAGTTCCAGATGCTTGATAAAAAGCTATTCGGTGCATTATATTCGATTCATATAAAAGTACGACAGCTGGAAAACTGATGCATTCCTTGACCTGGACATCACTAAATTTGTGCTAGAGCGTTCATTTTTCAACACCACTAAAGCAACGATTATGCTTAACATTAACAACGCTTATACAATAGCCTTCAACGCAGTTTTCACCTTGCTTATCAAAATCACGAGCTGCATTAAACTCCTCGGGATCCCCCTAGTGGAAATCAAGAGAAGTCAAGATACGTTTACTCTCATAATGTTCAAAATTAATTGGAAATCAAAGTCTCAGTATACTAATACTCAAGAGACTTACTCATTACCTGTGGCCAAAGACAGAATATTTGCCATCTGTCAATCCATCCATAGGATGGTTTTTTGAAAATATCCTCTTATAAAAGCGCCCTCTTGTAACTACTGTCGTTGAGTCTGAAGATCTTTCCACTATCTGTAACACTGACGCGAAAATTTTGCAAATCATTCTACATCACTGGGTATATACATAATATCGTACCACCGCTAAAAGCGGTTAAATAAAACGAATTCATGCAACACCCAATATCTGTCAGCGTACTAGTTTTAGTGTTAATACCAGCTTCTGAAAGCTGTTCGGTTCTGCCACATTGTTTGGTTCCACCCTACTCTTAGGTATAATCCATATGAACGATTTGAACTTTGAGCTCTTGTCCGTTACAAAATACAAGTAGACAGAAGACCAATCGACCACAGAGACTAAAGCTCGGCCCGCGGACCCGGAAGTGCAACGAGCCACTTTCAAAGGGGAAAAGCCGTCATAACCAGGAAGTCCAACGCGTGACAGCACAAAGGTCAGTGCGCCGCTAAGGACATTCCATCCACATTCAGATATCGATCGGATCACTGCCCGAGGCAAATCTAGGGATCACACAATACAAAACCACGAAGCCTTCACACGTAATTTAGTGCATCGGCTACAAACCTAAGCTACACTGCTACATTGTGTGATATCACGCTTTATCACTTGTTTTGGAGGCAATTTTTGTTGTTGAGCCAACCTCAGTCATAAATCAGCCGTTATAACCAACACTATCAAAGTAGACACTCTATTGAAGCGGTAAAGTGGACAGTAAGAGATAAGCGATTATTCATGTTGGATTCAAAATTGGGCAAAATGCATGATCAGTTCGCATCTTGCAATACTGAAAAACGTTTCTGATAGGAGCACATTGTACACAGTTCAAAGATCTTTGTCATTTAAGCGATTATAATCAAAGAATACCATAAACAAAAATGCATTTACGCTTGGCAACTTCAGAAATGAGCGATAGTAAGCAATGTCGAATCATTTTCCATAAGACTGACGCACAACAACTCATCAAGTGAAACTCCTCTGGACTGTAATGGCACAGCGTCCTTCTCGAAAAGTCATTAGAGGTTTTAGTCCTTCTCAGAACTCTCGTTCATTTGTACTATATATGTAACGCACAAAGTTCTGAAAAATGCCTGTAAAAGTTTCAAGGCCTTCTTGAGGCTGATATTTTAGAGCCACGCGTATAGTCGATGAGACGGATTTCTATATAATCGCTGCCAGCTGTGATCCGTCGACTGCAAAAAATTCGTGATAACTCAATATTATGTGATATCACCATAAATAATGTCTCCCCATCCGTTCTATAAAGTAGAGTTCAGTGTGGGGCGTGTGACGCTGATGAAGCGGGTGAGATCGCCGAAAAGTTTGCATGGTTCTGACGTAACAGCCTCAAAAAGGCTTACAATATTATCGCTAATTGTATTGAGTGTTCAAAGAGACGTTTAAAAACAGTGAAGGAGATGGGTTACCACATATATAATTGGGATAAATTGGTGAATTGGACGCCAATGTAATCTAATGTCGCCGAAAACCGATTTCTATTTTGTTTTGCAAATGAATATTCCTCATCACTTTTTCTATATTCACGAGTGCTTACATGAAAAAATAAATAGCAATAAACAATTGACTTGAACCACTGTGTTCAGAAAAGGAGATGGCACAGAAACGTCACTCAAGATCAATCTTATGTGATGACTTCCTGTATCTCATGTGTACAACAAAGTTATAAACAAGATACATTCGAAGTTTGATGACGATTTGTTGTGTGAGAAAAGTTTCTTTGAAGGCATTTTCTTATTGTTCGACGTTGTCAATTTACTCAGAGAACAAGCTAAATGAAAAAGCATATGGGAACATGTATAGAAACGCGACCATTTTGATATAGAAGCCGCTGTGTAGTGAAAAATCTTAGAGATTGGTTCTTTGATCAGCAGACCATACTTCACGTCTACGCATAGAGCTAATTGTGAATAAATGGAAAGTTCATTGAGAAGAACATTATCTTTCAACAAGGCTACTAAGCAACTGTAAAGTGCAATCTTAAAGTGCTAAGATTTGTACAATATCTAAAACATCAGGTGATTTTTGGACACGCGATTACTTTTTCACAAGATATCGTTTCATTCAATGTCAGTCATGTATCAACTCTCGACAGTAAATGCGATTGCTGAAAAGCAAGGCCACGGCATTGACAATCCCAGCTATCTTTTTTGAGTATTGGTCAAATCACCCAAAGCTAATAGTTTGGCAGATACATGTGTTTCGACGACTTCGCCATCCACCTACCATAGGAAGTGAGCGCTAAGGAATGATACACTGCAGTCAGGTGAAAAGTTTCAAGAGGTTGAGACTGCTAAAACAATAAATCAGTAACATTGCATATGAATCTTTCAACGAGGTATGTAGCAAAATTCAATAAAAGATGGTTTTATGTTGCTCATACCAGCCGCAAAGCCATCCACTGTAGAGCAACTGTTCAGTAAAAATTTATTTGAGTACAGTTTATCAATCTTCGGCGTTCGTTTCCTGTGATAGGAAGCGAGTGACGAAGAAAATGTCATGGATAATGGTAGACTCGCCAAGAACAATGTGACTACCATAATCCTGCTCTGGCTTGAATGACATTCTTAAATCTCAAGAAATATAGCTAAAAACATTTTTATTGACGTTTATTGATGTATCAGTGTGTTTATTGAATATTCGACCCCATTCGCTAGAAAAGAACTTTTCTCAAGAGTATTAGTAATCGAATGCTTAAATTCCTGGCTAGGGAACTACGCAGGTGGTTTCTGGGAAAACCTTCTTATAATGCTATAAAATTTGCAGTAAAATTGTATTCTACATCAACTGCGTAATTCAACTGTTACTTCGCTGGAAGCACGAAAAGCACATGAATGCGTAGAAAAAATATTAAAGTATCAAAGTGAGACGTTTAATCTTGAGCTCTTTTCAAGACGGAAAAGCATTTCATAATTTAAAAACAGACATCACACTTTCATATAAGAAAGTCGACCGATCATTCTGGCCCCTTACCGTCTCAGCCCGCGGCCCGTGAATTGCCTAATTAACACATGATCGCCTTTGAGAATAAATCTCCTGCTAAACTGCACAGAATCGGTCTTCTCTTGAAATGAGGCAGTGTAGATTTCCTTGAAATTTATACATCGAATGGATGATGATAGTCTGAAGAAAGAGCTCTGTACGTAGAGGTGTAAAACACAGATGTTTTCTTATCCGACAGCTTAAAAAAAAAGTTTTTTGAAAAGTAAATATATTCTTGAGTTCCTTGAGACATGTGTTAAATAATACTAACACTCTACAGAGGACTATATCAACGAATTATAAGATAGATATTATGAAAAGCGCGTGAATTTTTGAGATATGATTTTATTTTTGGTTTCACCCATTACAAAAGGTTGTTTCGCAAAACCCATTGCGCATGGCTCAAACCAGAGATTTGAGCTTATAAATAATAACTAACATTTCCATGAAAACTTTTTGTTCACCGAAAACGGTCAAATTTGCATTTGTTCTTAGATAATGAAAAAATTTTTGTATGTGACAGTCGATGTAACAATCCTAAGCTCTGATTGATTCTAGTTTTCGGAAATGGTAATCGCAATCTCAAGACTCAGCTGATAATTTGAGCTTGCTTGAATGTCGTCACTGTTGCGTCTGTATTTCGCATCGTACTTTAACATAAAATGATAAAAATGGGTGCTGTATAAGGGCCAGGACATTTTGCGTTGAACTGTGCATTTATGGGAAATCGTGAGCATAGATTCATGCTTCATTCTCGCTCGTTATAATTTGCAAACCTACTTCAGCTTTTCTACCACTGAAGCAAATGATGTGCCTTATGCGCTATAATATTTCAGAACCTCCAATAGCAACTAAAGTTTATTTGAACGCAAATTTTGGCAGAAAATTCAAGTAAAGCTCACTTGGCTTTGTCATGCCTCGTATTGGTGATTGAATGCTTATCTGGATTGCGAAATGACATCTCTAAGCTTTCAGACTATGAAGTCTTGACTGTCATTCCCCCAGACAAGTCTAGTACCAACTTGTCAACCTCTGAGAGTATCAAGCGTGAGCTTCCAGTGCGGGGTTGATCAAGAGACAGCCTCCACATGACGGGACACGTAGCCACTACGCTAAGTGCTCTTATAACAAATCTGACAAACCAGATCTTGTAATAACATTTGCCTTTTGACTACGATTTGCACTTCTCAAAAGTTCGAAAAGCGTTTATTGTTTCTGAAAGCTGATAACACTTACAAAGTAGTCATCGTGGAAGGATTAGATATATTTGGGACAAAAATAACATATTCTGTTGACTTAGTCTACTCGTCGGATTATTTTTGATGGCAAGGTGCAATGTAAAAAGTAATCATACGACTTGTGTAATACGACCAAAACTTACAATTCCGTATATATTTGAAGCGTTCTCGAATGCCTGTCAAGGATCGCCCATCAACGAAATTCAATCTACTGATTGTACGGTAAAATGTATCGCGTTCGAAAGCTTAAGCATCGCAAGGTGGCACGTCAGACATCATTAGTCACCATATTTTTGCCCTTTCCCTGTACAAACACAGCACGAAATCGCCATAATTAGAGCTATTATTAAAACATTGAAAAGTTCCTCCCCTTTATTCCTTTATATAAGTCTTCTACCGATAGTTGTTCACAACAGAATCGTTTCTTCTCCTCGCAAGCATTCCTTATTTGTCTGGTGCATTCATATACATCTGCCACTTTTGGGTATTCCCAATATGAGAAACTTAACCTTTCTTTGCTCCCACGCTGCAAATTGCCACTCATGACAAAGCGGTGCAACTGAATTTCTTCTTCACAGAAAAGTTTGAAAGTCATAAAATTGTTTTTTTTACACTGTGAAATTCAAACGAAAACTTTTCTAATGCGGAAATCCATGTAGATAACTGGAGTGGGATATAACATTATATTGAGACTGATTTTTGAGCCGACTGTTTTCAAGTTTATTCTTGAAGTTATAACTTGATACATCTGTATAAAGCCAGTGTAGTGCCCCTTTTTATTAGCACTGATAAGATCAGTGAAACATCAGTCTCTTCTTTAATCTAGTTTTACTACAAAAATCTTTAGGGAAGAAAAACACCGCAGTTCTATTTTTCGGTTCTAAAAGCGTTCTGCGATGTATGGCCGCTATTGCCGTAATGAAGAATTAGGCCGTTGCAGACTGAGTTTTGAACAGCCGCCCATAGCTAGTCGACAATGCTTTCAGTAGTTATGAACTGATAGTTTATTCTCATTCTGAATGAAACTCCACTTAAAACATATGACTTTGATACTCCAAGATTCTCTCCATACGTTCATATACTTTCTTAACATAGGCAGAACTTCTTGGGCTTAGGTTATAGCAAGTTCTAATTCGCAAAATAGAATCATAAACAGAGAAGGGACTCTGATCTGAAGACGATGAGACAAAGTTTTTTCAGCAATTTCAATACGAAAATCTTAGAAATAGAAGCAATAAATCAACACCTAATTAGCGGAAATTCGTTAGATAACAATGAGGTGTATGAAGCACAATGTTGATTTTGCGTGCTACTGGCGTGAGTTTCGGAGATGTCGTTCGCTTAACCAGTGGCTCGAGCCCCAAACTGAGACCCAATATGTAACAGGGACGGAGAGACGTTATTCATTGTGTTAGTACGTTATATTGTGTTGCCACCACTTTTTCAACCAATGAATTATGGTCATCGACTGTTTCTTAACCTCGTTCTAAATATTCAATACAATTTGGGAGAATGTTGGAAGCTTTTCAAGGTTTGTATGTTAGAGCCATAAAAATGATGATAACATAATATCACGTGCTACCGCCATAAACAGCCTCTCCATATCCTTTTCAAAAAGTAGAGTCTTGTGTGAGGCGTGGACCACTGACGGAGAGGGCGACACCGCCGAAACATAACTATGGCTATGACGCACCAACCCTTGAAAGGCTCTAAACATCTCACAAACTATATTGAATGTTTGAAGCGAAGTTCAAAAACAGTTGATGAAATAGATTTCTAGTGGAAACTCTTTGCCCAAAAAAACAGGCCCCTTCAAAAAATTTGCTCAATGGCAAATGAACTCTTTTTTTCGGTCCAACTACTGAGATGATCGACTCCATTTCTCCTATAATATCAACTTTTGTCACACTTCACATAACGATGGAAAAATGGTTTGTGAATACAGAGTCGATTACACTCCGAACAACGATTTTTCAAATTTTTTCATAAGTTATTGAGGTATCGCTGTTATTAAGCTTTCTCAAGCTGCGCGATTTTTTATATGGCGGGCGACTATGCAATGGTCAACGTTGAGTTTCTCCGCCACATGTCATGTGATGTTGGGTGGCTTAGCTTCGACGATTGCTCTCACATGATCGTGGTCAACTTCCCATGACCAGCCATCAAGGTCCTTGTCTACTTCTTGATAAGTATGAATCACCATTGCAATTTAGGCTCTTTAACACTTTCTGGGTCAAACGTCGTTGTTGTTGATGTTCTGTTGTTCTGCGATCAGTGAAATTCGAACATGAGATTCGCTCAAATTTGCTTTCATTTCAACATCCTTTTTGCAGTCTAAAAGGACATAAAATAGTCATCAAGCGATTCGTCATTAGGAAAACATAGTGCGCATTGAAATAAAGTGTTATATAAACAAATTTATATCAGAATATGTCATATTATCACACGGCAAAAATTTCAGCATCACATGAACCGCAATTTTCTTGGCACCAGCATGATACCACCCTCGCGCAAGTTCTGTTTGAAAAAAAGGACAGTTTGTAAACTTTGCAAAATTTTTCACTAAGGGCAATCAAAACTTGGAAACGCATCCACAGCACGATTCAAAGTAAGACCAAAATCTGATAGCACTTCATAAATACTTTCAGCCTTCTCGAGCATGTGATTACTAAAATGCTACCGAAGATAGGCACGCGTGGGTCAGAGTTGTGCCGTAAATTACACGTGATTACTAGATCAATCCCGCTTACCTGAGAAGTCATGTTTGGCACTACACTGTATGCTTGTCTAAGAGGACAGGAATACTGGCTTATTACAACGCTGGGCAATGGCCAGGCAATGTGCAAAGTGCAATTATTCCAGAAATTCATTCAGTCTCAAAATATTCATCCCATCATCTTGTTACGAGTAGAGTCGAACGATCACGCTTCATCCAGACAATGATTGAAACCGGACTCCCTGTTCTGTCATAAATAACATAAGAAAATTTGCGAAAGAAGCTGAAAGTATATTCATCAAACAACAACCAAAATGAACTTTTATCTAATCAGCACTTGTTCTGCTAAGATTGCATAAAGTGATGCCGATTTACTAGTAAAATATTCAACAATTGATGTATTAGAAACAATCATTTCAATAGCGAAAATCATCTTTATAGCTTCGCCGCCTCTCTTGGGGTTGAATCATTGTAGATCTATGATTGTTCGTAACATGCCTCAGAACCGACTATTTGTTAGCCTCGGTAAAAAAAAGTTTGATTAGCCAGATAACCACTTTTTGAGCCATGCATGTGGTGTGCTGTAGGGCAACTTGTAGTGCCCACCTTGACAGTCTCATAAGTCGGGGGTACCCCTCCGTCTTTTGCCAATCCTGTGTGGGTACTCCAGCCCCATAAGAAGAGTTAGCGACGGCGAACATTTTACACTTTATGTCCGGTGAAATTATCATCGAACTCACAGTGTTGTATTCTTGATTGCTTTTGGCTAGCATATTTAATATATCATATCTTTTTGTTTCGAGTGTTTTCTTGAAACCACAGCTCAAATTTCAATATGCCAAATAATCATTTTTGAGCCACGCCTATCATGTGGTCTATAAGTCAGCCCATTTAACAGACCACATGACATGCGGGGCTCAGAAATGATTATCTGGCATATTGGAATTTGAGCTGTGCTCTTAAGAAAACAGAAGAAATATAAGCAAGACTTAAGATATCAGGTAATTTACGAGCACACGTTTACTTTTTCTAAAAGCTACCGTGCTATCCAATATCAGTCATGCCTTAATCCCATAGCTAGTAAATTTAATCTTAATATATATATATATATATACATATATATATATATATTTTATTTGGACCCTCATCACGGTGTTTTTTCCACTTTGGAAATCCCCGTACTTTTGGTATTCAATTCGTTTTTCGCCTTCTTTTTGAACGGCATAGAATACTGGTTGAGCGAGTCTCCCTGCAATCTCAATGATGGCCTTGCTGTGGCGTTCCCTAGGGAGTTGTCGTTGATTGCCTGGGAGAGTTGGGAATGGAGCTCGGCTCCACCCGTGCCACGACAAGCATCACAACTACATGGCCACGGCGCCTCGAGTAGTATTAGAAATTGAAATTAATGAAAAACAAGGCACGGGCTTTGATTGAATAGTTCTCTGAGAAGGTTGTCGCGATCTTGAGTCACACTTAATGTTTCAAGCGTGCTTGAATTGGAGCATTTTTGTAGTTGTGTCTCACACCGTACTTCTCTTCTAGAACAAAAATAGGTACTAAACAAGGGCAAGAACACTCTGAGTCAAAATCTTCAATGATAGGAAATTGTGGGTTCAAATTTATGCTTCATTCTCGCTCTTCCTAAATCACATCCCAATTCAGTTTCAATACTATTGAAGCAAATGATGTGTTTTATGCACTATAATATCAAAACCCTCATCTCTGTTTGGAGTTGAAGAATAAAACAAATTTTACACACTGTCTCTATTCTCAGCAAAATAGTTAGGGCTTCCATGTACTCTACTCCGTCAATCCTTGTATCGGTGACTGGATGCATATCTGAGACCCATACAGTAAGAGCCGTGCGCTATCAGGTTATGAAGTCCGTGATGTCATTGTCCCAGAGAAGTCTAGGACCAACTACCAACCGCTGAGGGAAGAAAAGTTTTGTGAGCCTACAGTGCAGAAGCGATTCAGAGACGATCTGTAATCCGCTGAACACATGTAGTAACTACGCTACGTGCACTTGAAGCATTACTCAGAATGTCAGAATTTTGGGCTATTACTTGTCTTTTGACTGCAAATTGCGCTTCTCAAACATCTGAGGAGCGTTTCTATCTTGTGATGGGTAGTAAAAACTCCAGAGCAGGTGAACGACCTAGCTCGAGAATTGAGTGGGAGGAAACGAGTGGTTTGGGGAGCGTTTGAGAGCATCGAGGACGTAGTGAAGAAAACGAAGAACATCCGATTCCGTGCCCACCTTTTCGACTCGACGGTTATTGCTGCCCTAACTTATGCAACAGGATATGGTAGCCATGTAAGCAGGATCAAAGATCATTTGGTATTATTGAACGCGCAGTCGAGAGGCCGATGCTAGTAATATAACATATCTCGCAAATGAGAGAAAGCATCCAAAGTTCTTTCCTACGGCATCGATCGAAATTCTAATATATCGTTTTGCATGCCAGGCTATCGAAAATAAAGTGTGCGGATATGATATGAGCTCTAAGGACAATACGATGGACGACGGCTTTCACCAACTCGATTTCCCGGAAAGTCAAGCCCTTCGTTGAGAGACCACTGACCCGATGGTCTGATTTTTTCACGAAAGCCTAGAAGAAGATATGATGCTCAGCGAATCCTCAGAGCGAGGAGAGCCCAATGGGCCACTTTTGCATGCGAGAGGGAAAAATGCAAGTGTTGCAGACGCCCGCTCGAGTCATTCGACGATCAACGGGACGACAGGCGATGTAGGTGATACGGTGCAGAATTGATCCAGAGGCGACATGAACATTACGGAACACCTGTAGTCATTACGCTGCGTGCATGTTAAGCATTATTGAACATGTCAGAATTCTGGGATAATATTTGTCTTTTGACTGCAAATTACAACTCTAGAACATTTGAGGAGCGTTTCTAGCTCCTGATGGTTAGTAACATTTTCAGTGCAGTCATCATCGGAGAATTAGATATATTTGAAATCAAATGAGTAATATTTTACTAACGTTACCGATTTCTAGTGACAAGGCCGAAAGTGATATAAAATCAAGCGATTTTTGAGAGACCACCAAAACTTGAAATCAATTTATGTGAGGTGTTTCCGAACCTCGGCTGTCATTTTTGGAAACGCACATTTTCACATCAATGCTCTTTCTATGCCTTTCTTCAGGTTGTGATAGCAGAATCGAGCCTGTCAGGAATCGTGGGTTAACGAGATTGACTGCAATGAATGTACTTCAAAATGTATTGCGTTTGACATCTTCCATATCACAGTGGGCTCGTCAGACATCACTAATCGCCATATTTTTGCACTTTCGCCGTATATCCATACAGAGCGAAATGGTCCTAAAAAAAGCCATTCTTAATTATGAAAAAATTGTTCTTGCTAAATATGGACCCTACTATTTCGCTTATCATAAAAGGTCATCTATCAGCCAACACCTGTCCGCAACGAAATCGCCTCTCTCCATCACCGTTATTCCCCGTCACACATAGGTTTTTTTTGTCTAATACATTTCAACCATATACATATGACAGTTTCGAGTTTTACTGATATGACGAATTTCACCTTTCATTGTTCCCACGCTGTGATTTACCACTTAGGATGAAGCCGTCGAACTGAGATTTTTTTTGGAAGGAAGTTTGAGCACTAGAAGCTGATACTTCTTACACTATAAAGGTTATGTGAAAATCTTGCAAATGCGAATTCGAGATTACTGAGCTGAGATCTATTGTTATACTAAGACTAGCATTTTTAAGTCAGTTATTTTCAGATTTATCTCCGAAAGTATGAATTGGTATCTTGTTTTAAGTCACTATAGTACAACTTTTCGTTAACCGCTTAAAGAAGGATCTGTAAAATATAGTTTCATATTCGCTCTGGTTTTAATATAAACATCTTTAGGCGATGAAATACAATGTTTTGACTGAGCCTTAGCAAGCATTGAAAAGAGAACAAATGAATACACAAAGCATTGTTTTTAAACTTCTACATCTCTCTGACTCATTGCAATACGTTTGTTTGTAAATCACTTCGTTTACTGTATTTTACTATGAAAGGTGAACGAGACAAATTTATAAGAATCACAGAATGAGATAAGTTAATAGGCAAATGAGCACCTTGATAGACGTAGTAGATTGTGGTAAGAGCGTGCGAAATGTTATTATTTGCATAATCTGATCAGCTCCTATTGTTCTTCACTACTTCGAAAGTCTTTCTGCACTGTTATATACAAAGACGCTTACGGTTTACTCGAAGGTATCACGTTGGTGCGAGTATCAATGGTTTCGAATCGCAAACCTTTGATTGTGATGAAAAAGCGCAAACACATTTTTCAGTCATATTGAAGCATTACTGCCCACACATATTTGTCATCAAGAAAAGTCTGTTTATACCTGTAACGAGAAAATCGGTGCTGGGCAATCGAAGAGTTTTCAGAAACACTCTTTGCATTCAATTGTGTGTCATTTCCGCGACAAATTCTTAAGATGCTTGGAATTGGTGACCAGTGAGCACGACGCTCGTCGATTCGAAGGATGAGGAAGAATACCGTAGTCTGAGTATATGATTTCAAAAGAGATCTGCGACGTATGACCGCGCGTTGTTGTGCTGAAAAATTGAGCCCTTGCTCACCAGTGCCGATTGTAGATGTCAAATTATCAGCGCATATCATCGACTTATTGATATACTTCTCAGATGTAAAGGTTCTGCCGTGATTAGAGAGCTGTGATGTATCAGATCGGCAGCAGTGTATAGTAACCACTATACAGTGGCGATTTCAGAGCGTGGGATCAAAATAGGTCGCAAAGCTGCAGAGACAGCTATCAACATCAACAGTATATTTTAACCAACAACTGCTAATGAAAGTACAAGGCAGCGGTTGTTCAAGAAATTTAGAAAAGGGAAGAATTTCATTAATGCGTAAGCTGCAATCATTCTTGTATCCTCATCAGAAGTCATAGGAAAAAGCAATCATCGAAGCTGATTTGATCAAGACTGAGAGAGATTTTGCAGATAAACTTAGCGTCTACCATTAAAGCATTCTCGCTATTTGAAACAAAACAGAAAGATGAATTTATTGGTGCAAAAGTATTCGCGTTTTTACACCTAATCGACATTCACACGTCGTACAATGACCGCCTCTAAAGTTCAACGAACGGAGCTACGGATTTTTGCCTTTTCCTTCATATTCGCCGGAATTTGCTCCCACAGGGTGCCATTCTTCAAAAATCTCGGCTATTTCTTGGACGAAAAACGCTTCCACAAAGAACACGATAAAGAAAATGCTTTTTAAAAGTTTGTTGAATCCCGAAGCGTTGGTTCTTATGATACAGGAGGCATTTTCTCTCAACGGTCGTACTTGGCATTTATTTTTCTGATGTTCTCCTTTGAATCAAACATGTCATAAGCCCGCAACGAAGTAGCAGGGAAGTGCAGTGAAAGGCGGATGGAAGTCGTCTTCAATCTTCAAGCTCCAACTGTTCACTTTACGGAATTCTGGCGCATCCGCCATTATCCATCTCTACGTTTTAGATCGGCAAGCTGCGTAACTATCAAAAGTGAATGACAGTTGGAGAAATGAGCCTCTTTTCTGAATTTGAAAGAGCTTATGATTAACAGTTTTGGAAAGGACGAGTATGGTGAGGCTACTCAGAACCAAATCTTAGAAGCATGTTAGTCTACCTAAATTTCAAGAGACTATGAAAACGAAACCTACAATGCGCGCTCGCTTGCACCCGGACCTGTACACGATTTCTTATTGCGGGTGAGAAAAATGAATCGCGATGTCTTTGGTCTGGCAGAGACAAGAAGACTCCACCAACTTCACGTTGTATGTAACACGGGAAAAACTATTTCGCCAAAGAATGCGATATTAGAGGCTTCAGCAAGCACCTGAATACGGCTAATTCACTATATCTCGCTGTGCTACCGCAGAGTGATGTCTCGATGGGTACATCATGCACTGACCGTTCACCTCATATTGCAAAGTCGACTAGCCACATTTACGAGAAACTCGGCTAAATTCACGGTACCAAATCCACCGTATAGCTCTAATATTTCTCCCTCGGAATATCATCTCTTTTGATCGCTGAAGGAGCACCTGCGTAAGATAAAATTTTTAAAACTGCAATCTGTTCAAAAGTAACCCAACCGACTTCTTGATCGTCAGCCTCATTTATTTTCTGGAAAAATGCATCTCTTAGGTTAGTAAATTGTTGTAAATTATCGATCATTACGGCGACCATATTTGCTGATTGGTTGATTTATTCGCATAAATAAATAATAACTGATTTAAAACAGTGTCGTCGTGGGTCATACCAAGGCAAAAAAATGCCTGCGACCTCGCGTATGCAACGTCTCGGACAGCAATGAGCTGAAGAAGTTTTTCTACCCACCTGAAATAAATTGAATAAGGGCGAACAGAGAAAAGACTTTAAACATCGCTTTTTCGAATTATTCTCTTGATAAGAGTGCAGTGCCAAGGAGAACAGTTCTATGCAGAGAATGTGAAGATTAAAGCAAGCCTTGGTTCTCTATGAGAGGTCAGTTCGCAGCCATGTATCCTGTCCAGTCCAAAAATTTCCTAGAGATAAAGTGATAAAAGACGAGTCAATAAAAAATCAAACATCTGTGAACAACATTGGCATATGTGGATTAATAGAGTGAGATGAGCAAGAATCCAGTTACTTGTTTTTTCGTAAAATCTATAAACCGATAGATATTCCTTCAAACTACGATAAACGAAAGAGAAATGCAATTCGAAACAGTTCAGGACACACAAGAAACCCGAAGGTTTGACATGTGAAGGCCACTATGCATTATTATCCGTAATGTCTTGAGGTCACGTACCCCACTCCCACCTATGAGCCAACATATCTCAGCTCAAATTTGATAACTCGAAGCAAGGTAACAATCGAGATTATATCCAGGGGACATAACGCTATATCCTCCGTGTAATATTAGGGTTTCCAGCAGCCACTTTACAACTAACTCTTTCAAAACTTGTTTAGCATATTTGAATTTGAAGAGATATCCACAAAAAGTCACACATGCATTTGATGATACTGAAATGAGGCACTTTAATAAATCTATGAAGTCTTGGCTACTCAAAAATGCTAATAAATGAAGAAATCTTCCACCTTCGTAAAAAATTCCGCCCCAGCGTAATGTGTTTAGGCAACAACAATGACAACATCACATCGAGAAGTGCATAATGGTCAGCACTAATATATCAGAAAAGCTAGTAGAGTAGTGGTTGGAGGCGTCCTGTAACACGCGTGATTTCCCCGGGTCCATGGCTCATCAAGGCTTTCTCTACATCGGTCTTGTTTGGGAGGGTAGCAGCACTGACTTGGTTATCGATAGTCCACCAGCAGACATCTAACAATGCTTGACAAAGTCGAATGCAGAGCGTATACTCAAGGATAAATTACCTCCGAGAGCTTTATCCTATGGCTATGGAGTTAACATTAGCCAATTAATATTTTTTTTGTAACAATCTCCTGATAGCTTAGATATGCTTTGGATACTGATTAGTCATACCAAAGCTGAATGAAACTCGGTTTTTTGAAAAAGTGAAAAGAAAACGAATTGCACGGCGGTATTGTGTAAAACTCAGGACAAGCGTTCAATGTATTAGATCTTCTCATAGGTTTTGGCACTACAGCAATAAACACCGGATTTATTAACCAGAAGTAATTTAAAATAGCTTAACAACACTATTCAAAGAATACGCTGCCGCCTTGAAAACATTTCTGCTATCTATAGAGCAACAATCAATACCGCCCTCATAGAACTTGTTCCTCAGAAACTCTCGATTAAATAAAGTTGTTAGTCCACGACGTAAATGATTGATGTTTTGGAACTTCTTTGTAGTCAAGAAGTGCTCCAGCGGCAGAAGTAGGTGATAGTCAGATGGCGACAAGTTAGGACTGTGCGGCGGATCATCCAACAACTTCCGGCATAATTCCAAAAAAAAAGAATGTTTGAAGTCTAAGCGGAGTTGGTACGCCAGGGCCATACACGCGTGTTTCAGAGGTCTCGCCCTCCTCGTCAGTGACCCACGACCCACATTAAGCCCAGCACTGCAACAAGAAGAGAGGCGTACGTGGTGACGGCATAGTGTACAATGACACTGCGCTATCACTACTTCTCAGTTGATAGATCTCGGCTGGTAGAACAAAACTGATCCATGGCATGGATCAACTTCCAGCATGGCTTGGCCAACTTCACCCTTGACAATCTGGCGACATTCAGGCTTGTGTTCTCTTGAAGCAGGATGAAATTGCGGCGAGGTCGACATGACAATGCCCGATGGTTGTGGTCCAGCTGCTCGCAGTAGCTCTTGGAGTTGATTGTCTCTACTGCTGGCAGAAAGGCAGTGAGTCGGCCCAGTTTGATCCCAAAAAATGGTGAGCATAGAGCATAGCCCGTTTCGTACTCATAGAGCAGCGAATTGCGCCAAAGGCTTCGTTGAGCGGCCATGATGAGCCCAGTACGAACAAATTTGAAACCAAAATAAATTTCAGGAAATTCCGCACACAGCGGTATTGATTTACTGTCTGAGTATTAGCAGAATTGTAGGCTAGTGGCGCATACTCTAAATAGTAATGTTGAGCAATCAAATTACTTTCGATTGACAGATTTGGTGTTTATTGCTCTAATGCCAAAACATATAATAAAACCTAGTAATAAAAGAGGTTTTTATTTCCACATTCTAGTAGAACTGCCTCACTTTAACAGGATAGATGGGAACTCCTTGAGGAAAAGTTGTGTACTAAGAAACAGAGTCCTGAAGTGGTGGATGAACACATAGGAAAATTGTAAAATCTGAGAGGAAGACTGATCAAAGACAACGGATCGATGAAAGATGTGCTGAGATCAGGGTAATATTTGGCAGTGTCTCAATTCAAATTTCTTTTGAAAGACGGAATTTTGTGACTATTAACAAAATTTCACTGTGCACGCAGTAGTGGAAGATTAAGTTATTTTAAACAACCATACGACAATCACTGAGTAATTAGGAACCAAAAATATGCTACTGATCCAGCAAGGCTGACAAAGAACTAGAAGAAAGGCACACTGTGAAAATAAGTAAAAATTTAACTCAAAGCGACCTGCCTCTATCGTCTAAAATTTTGCGGCTATCATGTCTCATAAAAATTTGCCCAATTGTCTTAGATATGTGAGAGTCACGCCGGTTGATATAAAAATCCCGTGATAGTACAAGTGCTTCACGATTGATATCAAAAGCTTCTAGAGGAAGGAACAGAATACAAAAGTATGAAATATTAAGAAGTTTTTCTCTTAATCAATGTGTTACTCACTGAGCTTTTCCGACACAGAAAAACAAGTAGTGCAATGTTTTCTTTCAAAGATCGTCAAAATAGAGATTTGACCGTCAAATTGCGGAGCATTGAATTTGTGGTTTCAAGCAGTCTAGTCAGCTTTGAATCTATCCACTTGATATCTATCCCTAGGTGATCCTATGCACCTGATTTTCAACTCCACGATTTGCATAGCACCAATGAATTTCTCAAAAAACTGGTTTGTTTGAATGAATGTACCTATTATCACTTTCGCACAATCGGTAGCATAATAGAAAACTTATCGCAGTTCTCTGCCACTTGTTCTATACCGATGTCCGAGGATATAAAGTCGGAGCAGGAAAGAAACTCAGAGCTTTATGAGGGCATAGAGCAGGCGCTTTCTTGACCTTCTCATCCTATTGACGGCGATTTGACCTCCTTAAAGATCAAGAAAGATAACTTTACCTGTACCACCTGTAGTCCCGTCGAGTGACTCGAGCGGGTACCAGCAACACTTTCAATTTTCCCCATCACGTGCAAGAGTAGCCCAATGAATCCTCCTCGTTCTAGGGATTTGCTGAGCATCATATTTTTCTTCTAAAGCTTTCGTCAAGAAATCGGACCATCGGGTCGGTGGTCTTGCTGTAGAGTGCTTGATGTCCCGAAGAATCCAGTCGGTAACTGTTCTCGTTCATCGGTTGTCGTTGAAGCGCATCACGTGTCCAGCCAACCTCATTTTCGATATCCTATCGTGTAGAACGGCATCTCTGATTTTCGTTCGTTGACGTAGGTCGAAACTTCGTATCCTTTCTCTCATTTGCAAGATACGGGATACTCCTAGTATTCAACCTTTCGACTGCGCGTTCAATAACGCCAAGTGGTCATTCATCCTGCTTACGTAGAGACCAAGTTTCTGCTGCATACGTTAGGGCAGGGATAATCGTCGAGTCGAAAAGGTGGCGCGGAGTTGGATGTTCTTTGTCCTCTTCACTATAACTTCGATGCTCTTAAACCTTCCTCAAGCCGCTCGCTTCCTCCTGCTCAACTCTGGAGCTAGGTCGTTCATCATGTTGGTTTCACGACCTAGATAGACGTAACTGGAGCATTCGGAGATGTTAGTTTCGTTGAGTGTGAATGCTGCATTCAAAACCCATCCGTTCCTCATGAACATCGTTTTCGTTGGATTTAGTTGAAGACCAATCTTTCCACAGGCGTTATCGAAATCGCTCAACATTCGTTCCGCTTGGCTGATGTTTGGTGTTATGAAGACGGTATCATCAGCAAAGCGAAGATGTTTGGAAAATGGTTTGATTGTCGGGCCTTCAATTTTCTCTCCCGTATGAAAGATAACTTAAGAAAAGAAAAAATATTTTACTTCTCAAGAGCCAATGAAAAAAGAGGTTGTTTGGCTCGTGGAAAATGAAGGTTTCATCGAACACAACATTGTTGTTGGAGGGTAACTTACATATGCTATAATCTTACGATCTTTATATATATATATATATATATATACATATATATACACATATATAATGAGATTTTTGAACCTATAGTCCCATGTAAGTGAATTTCTACTGATATTGTAGGAAGAGGCACATGATGCTTTTAAACGACAACCGATGGACAGGAGCCGTTACCGTGGAATTCTCGGTATTTATCAAGCGCTCTACAAAAAGACCACCGGCCCGATGGTCTGATTTCTTCACGAAAAGCATAGAAGAAAAATATGATGCTTAGCTAATCCCTAGAGCGAGGAGGACTAATAGTTCAATAAGACGATGCAAATTTCAAATGTTCCATATTCTTCCATGCAAGGACGGCAGTCGCAAACATAAGCAATACATTGGAGGACATCATCTGGTCCTCCGGAGTCAGAATCCGATTGTTCATTTGTTTTCTTGTTCGGAATACAAGCTCAGGCGATAAAGTAAAAAAGATTTTATATACCTCAAAAAATTAGAATGTCATTGTGACAGAGCGAGAAAATTTCTTCCTATAACTAATTTGCAGACCCTAGTTACTTCATTGCAACGAGTGAAATTCACTACGTGCCGAGATTATCTGAATCAGATGTGTGAGGACTGGAGCACCCACACTGAATTGACAAAAGGCGAGAAAGGGTAACTGCTCGACTGACGGGACTGCAAGGTCGGAACACGTGTATTGGGCTCTATAAGTCAGCCCCTCTTCAACACCCTACATGACAAGCGTGGCTCAAAAATGACTATTTGGCATATGTGAATTAGAGTTAAAAGTGGTCATCTTTTCGTTTTCTGAGATTCCTTTAGAGCCCACATCATTGAGAATGTGATGAAATACTCACAGGCCGTCCTTTTGTTTGTAATTTCAGTAATGAGCCGTCTTCATATTTTCCCTTTTCGTAGTGTCTCCAGTTATTAGAAACACACCATACTATCACTTTCTCCGCAATCCATGGAGTGATCTTCCTGCTTTGCACCCGATAGTACCATCACGGTCTCTTCGGACGACAATCTTGACGCTCTTCTCAAAGTCGCTGATCGCATTATTTTCTATGTGATCGCTCCTACAAGGGACAAAAAGTCAGAGATTGAAAGAAATCACCGAGTGAGTACTTTGATTGGGGTTCCTCCACGAAAGATGATTCAACTGAGACGACTACGAGGACTACCACACGAGGACGAGAAACTGTGAATAACCGACTCGAAATATCGGCCCTAAAGAAGATGAGAATGCCGCAGCGATGGCCAAATAAGATTCAATTTTCAAACTCGTTCAAGCTGAAGAATCTAATAAAAGTGTGTTAATTATTCATGCCAAGGATAAACGAAGGTCGGTTTAGTAAATTGGTATTTGCACGTTTTGTAGAGTGTTGCTCTAATTCAAATAAGATTTGAATTTCAAGCCTTGAAAATTGAAAAGTTGCTCCAAAGTGTCAAATCTAAAAAGAAAATCAAAAGCAAGCGCAGCAGTAATAGACATTGCCCATACATTGGAAACTTAATAGAGTATTGCTGAGCAAAATTTTCTTCCTTCAGTTGATTCGATATTCCAAAACTGACTACAACAAAAAACAATAACCTGTACGGGCTTCTGCATGCGTTAATGGTCATTATTCCTTTGTTAATAGCTCCCTATGACTGTCCGATATTTAAAAGCTGAATGATGGCATACAGAAACAGCAGTGGTGGTGACACCGCCCCACGGCATATGAAAGATCACTTAGCGTGCGAAGTAGCGAAGCAGAGGTTTTGCTGGCTTAGGCGTCGCTGCTCGTTGGAATTCCAAGGTCATCCCATCCGGAGCCTTTCTCTGATCGCATCACAACAGGCAGCTGCCGGTTTTCTTGTGAATCAGAGAGAGACAAGCCACATTGTGACTAGTTGATATCAATACGGTGGTGGCTCCTAGTATGGGCTTGATCTTAGCTAGGCTTGCAAATGGAAACGTCGAAATTCTTCTCACCAACAGAGACCCTGCTGGGAGGATAGCCAATCACCTGCTTCACACCACGTCACTCAGGAACACCTCTCAGGTGGTAAATCTGTGGGAAGAGCGTGTATCTTCGGTCTATCGCTTGTGAACTACTCAAATGTCAAAAGACATGGCAAGATGTCTAATAAATAGCATAATCTTCTTCGTGTCAAGCACATGCAAGCAAACTTTAGTCATATGCCGTGAAACCAGCTACATAGTGGTATCAGCAACTTACTTGTGCAGTGAATCAGCTTTCGTTTACGCCACATAGATGTTCGAAATATTCAAAAGCAAACGAAAATACATAGAAAACTTAGAATACACGATGAAACCAAAAAAGTCGAAATCACTGGTAAAATGCATAGAGAAAAAGAATATGAATAGGAAAAGCACAACGAAAGCGCGTCATTTCCCTAACGAAAATAAGGAAATGAAATCAAAAAATATAAATTAAATGAGAACCAAATGAGTTGATTTCAACTCATTACGAATGTAACTATAAGTAAGACTTTGAAAGGACGCAAAGCCACATAGATTTAGGGCTCTTCAATCACGTAGTGATCTTCGATATGGTTAACTTTCTCGTGGTTTACAGGTCTTGAAGTAGACTAATTATCAGAAGATTTCCAATAATTATCGTATAGTGCTGGATTGTTTATGAGTGAACCGATCTTTTTGAAAATTTTCAAATTCATGATGCACCTCGCCATAAAGAATGCCTAAATCTTCAATTCCTTCGGCAGTTTGAAAACTTTGTCTACATCGCTAATTCAGTTTCATTGAGTCATTATCGAACTAGTTCAAAGGCTAAGTTTTTCTTTTGAAAAAACAAAACTTCATGTTGGGCATTATTCTTGGTAACGTTCCTTCATTCATAGCATCGCCGCATTTAGGCGTAGGTGATTTAAGACTTCTGTTACTTTTTAGACCTCTTATGGCTACCTTGTGGCGTTCTTGTTCTAAAAAATTGAAACAAATTGCTAGCTACTCACAACTTGCAATAATGCAAACGAATTAGATCTTAGTTCGGGTTTATATTCTCTAGATAAGGCTCCCAATCTGAGAAGATATCCGGTAATTGAGCTATTCATATCTAGAGAATAGAATACATCATAGCTAATGTGTGAAGCTAGTCGTATTAATCAAGCAACGTTACCTAGAAGTTCACTGTACGATAAAAATGTACAGGGATTTCAGCTCGTTTTTCCAAAGGCAATTGACGGTGGTAGATGTGTGGTAATAAAACATGAAATACATGATGATAAAAATCGTCTGTGATCAATCCCTGTTTTCCTTTAACGAAAATAAGTCGAGAAAGTGAAGTGGAGAAAGGAAATAATGGTTATGTTGAAAGCATTTGATTGCCGAGGTGATTGCTATCAAGCGATGCAGCTGTCATCTGCAAGTGTATTCGTCTATAGTACAGAGAACATCCAGAGTCACCTGTTAAGAAACACGAAGCAAACACTCTTTTTTCGACATAAGGCATTGAAGCTGTCAGCAAGTAGCCAT